>NAOQ01000228.1:46219-67183 GCA_002751075.1 Ichthyophonus hoferi | reverse complement strand
TTTTGTTTTTTTTTTTTTTTTTTTTTTTTTTTGACATTTTTTTTTGTATTTTTCTTTTTTGCAGCTCTGATCTAATAGTATAAGTACATTAACTGTTCCTTCCAGATCACTTTCTACTGTCTTTATAAATGAATCTTTAGATATTGCAACTGACTTTCATTGTGCGTTATTATTATTTTACAATCCATGCTTTAACCACCTTAAATTTGTGTTAATGATTTACACTGGGGTATTGCGTTGCTTGCTTGCATCCAGCCCGGACACTGTCTCTCTTCTCTAACCCCATTTCCATTTTTTACTTCATGGCGATTTCATGGCGATTTCATTGCAATACAGGCCATTGCAATCACATTTTTTTGCCTCCAGTACGCCATGTTATGTGAATAGCTTTTATATTATTTATCTTACTTAAAACCAGTCGTATGCCGTTAATAAACTATATTTTCCCATTTACAGATTTGCACACGTATTCTTAGGCCTGTTTGTGGCACAAACAATATAACCTACTCCAATACATGTACTATGAGAGTTCAAGCATGTAAAACAAACACAGTCATTGCTGTGGTAGGTTTTTTTTGTTTTTTTTATTTTTTTTATTTTTATAATATAATATATATTACTTGATCGTCCTTTGGTTTACTACCTTTTACAGTGTACATTTGTGGGTTTACATACTGTTCCGCCTTTTATGATACTCATAACGGAATCGCAACAAAATCCGTCACCATACAAGACTAAATTATTTTTGACATAATCAAAACTATTTTAATTATAAAAATTCTGTAGTACCAATTTAAAATAAAATAATAGGAACCGATAGTGTAAACTACCCTTTATTTGCATTTTTGTATAGGGCTTCCCTTTTCATATAACTGTTTATTTGTAATTACCCATTTGGTTTAAAGATGAATTTGCAGTTGTAATAACAACATTCTAGAAATAACATCACTTTTAATGTCACAATAACAAATGTAATGGAATCAATCCTATTTTGCATTCTGTTTTTTGTAGTCACAAACCAATTACTATAGAAGGAAAACGTCTTAACTACAATTCTATCACACTTAGTTTAATTATAAATTAAAACATATGTATCCCACCGATTCTTTTATTTTGTTTCAGGCCTCAGTAGGTCCTTGTCAAGGAACGGAACCTGCCAATGATCGATCCACTGCTGGTACTCCTTTCATTCCTAAACGTGGAGTTGGCAGACCCTTCCTCATAAGCCGCCCTGCCTCATCTGTTACGCCTGGTAGACCATACTTTCCCAATCGTCGACCCACCAGACCTCATAAACGATTTCGAGGTGCATATGTTTTTAAGCCTGGCCGCCCAGCTTCAGAGCAAGGTCATTTTTCCGGATCCGGATCCAAATCCAGCCGCAAACTTTCACAAGATCGCTCGACAGATCTCATTATTCAGAGTTCAGCTAAGCTTCCTTCCATGAGCCCAATTGGCTTACCTATTGAGTCAGTACAGGTCCCGGAAAGCAATGCCATAAATTTTGATATGACTATTCTAGAGGCGATAAGCAAGATTGAACCTACCTATCGTAAGTGCTACTATGCTACACAATGTGCTTCACTTGCCCCATCTGTGAATTGGTCTTGTGTGGATTTGACCAGATTTGGCAGGGCAGGCTGTCAAATGTCGCGCACATGGACACTGCGCTGCACGAACAACAGAGCCAGTCGCCTGAGAAGAGGTTCCCCTTCTATGGGATATTGCCGGCCTACTATATTGGTCATGTAAGAGGTATACTTTGTTATTATTAGATACTATTACAACTAATTGACGTTTTGCATTAAGCTTTATTGTGGCTTTAGCCATAAATGCACTGAGATATGGAAAAATGGCAAATAATACACCATTTATCATATTTTCCTGGGTGGTAGGTGAAGATTTAGTTCTTTTTATCACTGATTCAATAGTAAAATAGTTCCTATTTGGTTGCTATTACCAACCATAGAGACTTTTATTACAGAAAAAAATTGCCCCGTATTATTAACATGATGTAAAGTCTTAGAAAAGTTGTGTATTTATAAGTGTTTCACCTAAGGAACACAGAAATACGTGGATATTTAGCATACATTTTATACACTGGGCCACCATCCCGACATGTATGCTTAAAATGATGCATGTTATGGGAAGGTTGTAACATTTGATTAAAATATACCTGTATACAATACCTATACCAATATACATTCTAATGCTTGCGCGTACACGTACACAAAAATATATTTGTGATTATAAATTAAATTACTAGCACACCTCTTCGCATATAAAATCTAAAAAAATTCGGGTGTTTTTCTCCCTTAATACAACCTCAGTATTTTTATCTCCCGTGTATAAATAAGTACGTGAATACGTTATGTTTGTTGCTATAGTAAGCATATTTAGGCCTACGCTCATCTGTGCGTATTGTCAAGACAATTTTTGTAATATAAGCATAATATTTTTAAATGCGTAGTGCACTTTAGGGTGTATTTAATATAAATGGAATTTTTGTTACTGTAATGTAAGTCTCCAATGACAATGCTAATGTTTGCAGTTACATAACTACATGCTTTATGTGTACGCAGTACACAGAATTTTTTGAAATACACATCCAAACTCAAACTAAGTTTGAAGGCTATCCTATCTGCTCTGTTATCAAACAAGAAGTTATTATACACTTCTTATCTACTAAATCCACTTTTATCTACAATAAACAGAATTCACTCCCAACACAGTAGAATAAAAAAGCTTATATATAATGTTAAACATTTGATGTCTCAACTTAGAACATAAGAGCACAGGCAACAGCAGCAAATGCTGCAAGCGCAGAGGGTATAGTAGCACCAGCAAAGCCTCGAACAGGAGTGGTACTAGCGGTAGCCGTAATAGGAGCAATATCTCTAGTGGCGGTACAAGTACTAGCGGGGCATCCAGCATTTGTTTTCTCTTCCCTCTGGCACTCACCGCCAAATTGGGCCTGCTGAGTAAAATTTTCGCGCTTGCGGGTCTTAACTGGAGAGCAATCCTTGGAACAGTCACTCCATTCGCTCCAGGCAGAAACACAGGGAATGGATTTACGCTTGATTAGAACCCTCTGGTCACAGAATATTGCAGCAGCGTATGTGGTGCTGCTGATAATGTTATAGTTGCAGTCCGTGCCGTCAAAAGCCTTTCCGGTGCAGAAAGTTCCCCAAGGTTGACTAGCGGCATCATTATATTCAGGCATAGTGCTCTGAGCAAGCTCCCATCCCACGGGAATCTTCATGGCCACATTTTGACAATGCTTACTATCTGTAGTGTTGAAGTAAATATCATTGGCAGGTGTGTTGTCAAGAACAGCATATTGGTGCTCCTTGACTGTGTAGACATTGTTTATGGTTGCTTCATGAGGCCATGTGGCGGGGAGAGTGCTTTCTCTGCTGAGCATCAAGGAACCACACTTTCTATCGTTGACGGCAACAAGCTTTTGGCCATTGGTGGTGGCTTTTACAAGCATATCATCTCCACATGTAGAATCAGTCTTATCGAGCATAAGGCCTTTACCTGATGCTGTAACTTTGCAAATATACTTGAAAGGGTATCGGCTAGACATAATGACGGCTCTGGTATCATCGTTGTCGGCAGCTACATCCCACCCGTCAATAAGTTTGTAAAAACTAGAATCACAACCACCCTTTCTTGCCTCCGTAGGCAAAGTGTTGTCCGCCATAGCATAGTCTCGGCCATTAAATGTAATTAGGTTAGTAATGGGTACGTTTAAGAAGGGCGCCTTCTCCTCAGTGGCAGGTGCATTCTTTTTGATAAGGATGCGACTAGGGCAAGCGGCATTGGATTTTATGCCGAGAACGTCGTCAATCACAGCTTTACCCTGAACAACCTTTAAATCATGGTCAAGTGTGATATTGCGAAGAACAACATTCGTAGTGCCAAAATTGTGTAACTCTATGGCGATCCTGGCATCTGCAGTATCGTCAGCAACTGACCAGCCTTGTGGTAAGATGGCTGGAAAATCTGCACTGCAATAGGTATCTACGGGTGCATTTGCCCAAGCATCGTCCAAAGTGGCAAACACACTCCGGTGGATTGTTAACGTATTTGAGGGCTCAGCTCGGACGGGTGTGTCCATAGCATCTGCCAGGGCTACATACAGGCTTAAACCACTTACGACTCTAATAGACAACCCCATTTTATTTGCAATTTTTTTTCTTAGTAATATGCTAATACTGTATATATTCGTATTATTTGCAAGTGTCTTAGCAAGTGTAAATTATTAGCTTATATATGCCGATGGAGCAACTATATATAAACAGTCTGTGAATGAAGATGCCATATGTGGGTAATCGAGATCTTTTCGTCATCTTTTATTGGCATAGACATCGACATATCACAATACTTAGTTTGCACCGAAGTTTGCATATAGTGTATCTTTTCCTTATATAACTCGGGGTTATAAAATTTAATTAGAAAATAAATCACTTTAACCAATATAAATAATCAATAGCTATTAAAGCATTCAGTGTTACTGTTTTATTGTTTTTCTTTAAAAATCTTAAGCATGAAATAAGAAGATACGATACCTTATCTCTTGTGCAATGGAATTTGACTAAGATCTCATAGGGTAAAAATAGATCCCAGTTCCTTTCTACAGCACAGAAATATGATTAGCTCTATATAGGTTCTAGTCATTGGCTATACTATGACTAATTAAATGTCCGTTTTCACAAGACAACCCTCAATGGGAAAACTCCAAATTTAACTATCTTTATATATCTTGCAATATGTCACTATTATAAATTAATAATATATGGAAAGGAGGCATAATTTTTAAAACTTTATTTAAATTTATTATTTATATTCCGGTTGGTTTTACGGTTTCACATAAATGTTACCAGTCATATTCAAGATCCTCTATCCTCAGAGAACTATGCATTTGATGATTTGGTATCACTAATTTATAAGAAATACTAACACTATTACTATTACCGATCACAATTGGCCCACGAATATTTGACTCCTTCATCAAATACAAGGCATAGGTCCATGAAAGTGATCGCTTCGATTGGTGTTAATTTTTAGTAAAAACTATTATTGGTTAATGTTAAGTTAGGCTAGAATTTTATTATTGCATAAACTTTTCAACCAGGTAAATTGATTTGCCCATAAATGTGCCCTTAATGAAGGGGCCATCGCACTTCCAAGTGATCTGATCTTCTGTGAATTGTATTAGCCAATACGGTCCCTATGATCAGTTCCGTTTAAATTAATGAACACAATTAAATAGCACTGGCCAGCGATGAACAAAGGTTAGAAAAGGGAAGAGAAACAACCAATAAAGGTCCCGGCACCCTGGAGCACACACGAATCCGTTCGGGACACGCACGCAACGCTTTGTAATTATTATCTGTATAATATCAATATATATAGACGATAAAATGATTAAGAGGCACTTCACAGTATATTTTTAATCATCGTGTTTTTTTTTTTTGTAATCGTCATTGTCTATAGTGGGTTTGCTTATTCCAAAAAAAAAATGCTCAATTTTTTTCCATTTTATGCCCAAAGTAAGAATTTTTTTGGAATAGATTAGAGTTTAATATTGTAATCAACAAGCCATGTTTGGACCAACCCTTAAATCGTGCCTTGACCTATTTTTTGGACATTAAACTCCGTCTTTTTTTCCTGGTTTGTGGGATCTAACTGACTCTTGTTTGCTACGAGCACACACGCACTTGGCATAATAGTTATAATTTACATCGTAATATAGCAAGCACCCCTTACTGATCGGTCCCATTGGGCAATATCTACATGAGCACTTAAGAAAATCAAAACATCGATTCCCTCGGGCTTAGAACAGAGGTATAATTACTACAGCCAGTTGCCTAAAGAGTCGGCATTGCCCCCTCTATAGGACCTCTACCACTACAACTAACTTTTGTAAATAGATCAGATTAATTAGCTATTAATACCTGTCTGAAACTATTATTTACCAACCAATTGAAGATCCCAAAGCCTGTGGGCAAGTCACTAGAACTACTGCAGATTGCTATAGTCTGTAATTAAATATTAGTTTAGAACTTAGCCCATGATTATATTTCAATTTGCTCAAAGTTGCTATATCTTTGTAAGAGTTTTGAGTGAAATAAAAAACAGAAAGGGAACAGACAAGTATGCTGTTTCCTAGAAATAATATATGGCCCGTAGTGTGGGATGTGATAACCAGAGTAGTCATAATATATTTCGAACACAATTTAACAAATATTTTGCTGCCAGATATTAGTTTAATAATTAATCTGCAATTAGATATTAATTAATTAGTCTGAAATTATATAGTAATAGTAAACAATTAATTAATGTATCTAAATATTAAAGCCTATGATCAATGTACAGGTACAGAAGGGAAGCAATAGACAATTGAGAGGTTGGAGTAAAAGGTACCCTAACACTACTACAAGTAGCTGATTCAATGCCTTCCTAGTTAAATTTGATAAGAAAATATGTAAATAATGCTTTTATTGGTTTGGAGCTTGTGGACAATAGTTGAAAATTCAATCACACATAGAAAAAACCCCATGCTAAAAGTACAACCAATCCAGTACATGTTTATATCAATCAGTAAATATTTGAACATTTTTTGATTCATTGAAGAATTTATGATGCAGAATATGATACGAGCAGAACTGGTTTTTTAAGCGAAAGACGTATAAGTTAGAGGTTTTTATCTCTTGACTAGAAATATGAACTTGAACAGGAATTATGGAAAACTTGAATTTGTAGGCTACCAAATGAAAATATTTAAATAGAATTCAGTATCCCCGATATTGATCATATTTTCTATATCTATTTTAATATTCAACCCATTTTATTTTATCTTATCTTATCTTAACATACCGTTCCATTATCTCCTATCCCCTTTACTATATTTATAATATTTAGTCACATTTTCGCCCCAATTGTATTTTTAGTCCAATAAAAACACACATATCGGCAATCACATACCTGGTATCTACGGCAATATAAAATTCTTGTAAAGCTTTGCATTTAATTATATATATATAGTATACACATCGTTATTTTAACGTAAATTTACCACTGCTCGGATACAATAATCATTTTTGAATCACTTACTCGTTCAGAAGTCAGACAACTGATTACTGACACTAGATAGTAGTAATAGCATTTATTTGCATAGCGATATAGCTCCAC
The DNA here is from genome assembly GCA_002751075.1 of Ichthyophonus hoferi. Lineage (NCBI taxonomy): Eukaryota > Ichthyosporea > Ichthyophonida > Ichthyophonidae > Ichthyophonus > Ichthyophonus hoferi. The sequence continues at coordinate 59,983 of NAOQ01000228.1, read as the reverse complement.
TTAATGATGGATCACACTGTGCAATTTCTGCATTTTCACCAAAGCGCAACAAGGCATCTATCCTTTTTGAATTAGAACAGAGATACAATTACCACAGTCAGCTACCTAAAGAGTTGATATATAGGCCCTTAATAAAACCTCTAGCACAGCAACTGAGTTTTAAAGACAGATCTGATCAAGCAGCCATTACTTACCCTGGTCAAACAACAATAACCACTACTAGTTATACAATTGCAGAACCCAACAGCTGAGCACAAGTCATTAGAACTGACACAGATTTTGATAACATTTTGATCAAAGACATACACTTTGATCAAGTATTTTAAATAATGGAATAACTGAGTTGATTGTAATTTTTTTAAAATAAAAGGGATAAATTACTGTGTACATACTGCTGCAAGACCGTTAACTCTGATGGAACACAGTTCAGCTGATTAGCTGGTGACCAGGGGATCATGAAATGATTGATTCTATATTAGTTGTACACAGAACCCAATGAAGTACATGAGCCTGCAAACCAATTATTGGTCACAAATCGTTAAGCATATCATTCCCATCACTTCATAGATCCCTTCCTTCATTGCTGGCAATGAAAGGAACGATTTGGCTATCATTTAGAAAGAGACTAGGGATCAGTACTTAATTATGTACATATATTACATAACATTATAGTTAACTAATGCTCTCTATCATGCCAGTAAAATAAGTTTATATGAATCTGTGGTAATTCTAGTGACTTGTACACACACAGCTTTCCGGATCTCCAATTAAATATTGTAGTTAATTTTGCTGGGCCAGCGCTGGTCATAGTCACTTGGTCTGATTTGTCTTTAGGGCTCAGTTGTTGTGGTAGAAATCTTATAAAAGGCACGTATCATGACTCTCTAGGTAACTGGCTGTAGTAATTATACCTCCGTTTCGATTTTCCGATTCAAAGGGAATCGGCGCTTTGATTTGCTTAGGTGTTAATATGAAAATTGCACAATGGGATAGATATGTACATATAATACTTATACACAGTAATAAATATCCTATCTTGCACATAGCAATATGTATTTAAATGGAGCCAATCATTATTACTCGTATTAGCTAATCCAACTTATGAGAGATCAAAGAAGCCCACTAGGATTGTCTTACTATAATACTTAAATATTAGTATGTTCTTATTTAGATGGTGAATTAACTCTTTTTCTCATTGATGTAATCATTTTCACATATTGCATACTTACGACAAGAATCAATTTACTTATCACCTTGGCTTCGACCGAACCTACTGTGGTTAGCAATCTTGTAATAAATGTGTTGAGCTTTTAGAATAATTCTTATATTGGAACCGTGATCTGTGTGAGCATCCGATCAATTCTATGTATGAACAGTTCGCGTGCCTTTATTATTGTCTGAAACCTTTGTATGTGTTTCTTTTGCTCAAAAGACAGTTTTGATCAAATCAAGGACCTAATTAGTGCTAAAAACATTCGGTCTAGAATCATGAAATAGACTATTTATTTGATTGGCTGTAGGGATTTGTTCTAAGTTATTTTACGATTGATTGAATTGTCAGCATTGTAGAATCAAACTCTAAACAGTAAGATCATTTACAAAAATTCCTATTCAAACTTAACTAGAAATGGATGTCTTTTCCCTATAGTAATAAGCAAATATACAATACATGAAAGAGTGAGGTATAAAAGTGAAATGAGAGGAGGATTCATGCACAGTAGATAGACACCATTACAATATAGATAAAGAGTATTACAATACTATATTGGCATGAATAATAATCCAACCTCACAACCACAATCTTGAAACATATTTATTTAAAATAATATGATCCCGTCCAGGATCGAACTGGAGACCTCATGCGTGTGAAGCATGCGTGATAACCAACTACACCACGAGACCATTATGAATGAATAAAAGACCCCTCATGGTAACCTAGGAGAGCAACTACCAAGGTATTAGATTGTTCATTCAGAATATGAGCTGGGTGTAGATCATTGCAAGATAAGCCATGTTTACTTTACTGATCAAACATAATAAAAACAATTGATAAATTCAGTTTTAGAGCAATTATTTTTTCAGGTTATTGGCTATTTAAGCTCCCTTTTCAGGCAATGCTATGAGGTTACACATCATCTGTAGAAATTCAATATCAACATTAGGTGACAATGAAGCCACAGAAAATACATAGATTAAGACTAAAATGCAAACTAAAACTCAATTAATACACGATGAAAACACTTGCTTACTAAAATCACACCCTGAACGCCTAATACTGCACTAGTAAAGTCATCTAAACCAAGATCAAAATGAAGACCTCATACGTATGAAATAGGCATGGTGAAAAACCATAATAATAAAAACGTCTTGAGTACTTTTAAACCCTTAAAAATATTAAAAATCTCTTTGTTTATTTCTAATGTCTTGCAACACTGTGTCCGATACTGACTCAGTGTTAGTGAAGGATGATTCCTCTAAGCTTGACGTCGACGAAGTGGTTTTGGAAGGAGAAGGTGGGTCGCGGATTGATGCTGTCTACTTGATCAGGACAGCTTGATGTGTTTGAGTCCCGATGGTATTACTTGAGTCAGAAAATACTATGACTTAGGATTTCTTGTCCTCTCTCACGGACTGAACAATGGTTTTAGGAGTTAAGGGTAGAAAGTGTTTAGATCTCTTTCTTATTGCAATTTCTCTTAAATATCCTAACAAAAGATAATGCAATACTTGATACTCAACTAAGATGTAAACGACTTAATTATTAATTTTTCGTCCTTGATAATAATAAAGTTGGCGTTACATATTTTTCTGTTGCTCTACTGACCTGCCAGTATACTTAATTTAGTCCTAGCAAAGATAGTTAAGCATGGGAATTTAAATCTTTTTCCTTATTACAAGGGCACGATTATGTGCAACACCACTTACGCTACTTCTTTCATTGAGACTGATTCCTCAATGCTATAGCTGAGATGTACTACTTAGCTTCACTGCTTGTTGTAGACTCTGTGACACTGTCAATGGACAAGTGATATCTCCCTTCTGTTTCACTTGATTTGGGACTTATACTGATATCAAATTCTGAAGAAGATTTCTTAAGGTGTCCTCTTCATTTGCGTCGGAGGAGATTTGGACGCGTTGATTCTTTTCCCCTACGGATATCAATTTAACTGTAGTGGCTATAGCCATTTTACATTTGACTCATGGTGCAGTAGGAGTAGAAATATCTCTTTTTTTAACGGTCATTACTATTTATTATAACGGATAAATATTAAGTACATTGTTTTATTGTTCTACACTATACAATCAGGATCCAGACTAAGTCTGTGAATGTTGGTTGTATAGTTGCTGGTTCAGGTCAATACCAGTCGGCCATGTGATACGTATTTGAGATAAGCGTATTATTGAAGGGGAGCTCAACCTAAATTTTATCTAACATGTTGTCAGCAACATATTGTCCAGTGATTATACAAAGAATTATTCTGGAACTTACTTAACCTAAGTTGTTATTAACCAGTTTTCCAATGATTATGCAAAAGATCATTCTGGATGCCATGCTATGCATTACGTATGTATAATTAACGACTATGTGTAATTAAATGCCAATGACCGACTCTGTTTAAAAACACCGTAAATTTACGTTCTTGACTGCACCAAACCTCTAGTGTTAATTAAATACAATCAGTAACATCATATAGTTAACCAATTAATATTAATTAATGCCTAACTCTTAATTACTAATTGAAACCTCATTATAAACGCTATTAAACATGTAGAGGTTCAATGCTACATAAACTCTAAGTATTTATGTACAAGATATCATGAAGTATTCAGCTAAACACTTGTAGGGACTGAAATACTTCAACATAAAATATCAATACAAAGCGACCAAGCATAATTAATACAAATAACAACATGATAATACTATAACCATAACACCAAAATATTATAACTAATAATCCCATTCAGGATCACATTGGAAACCACCAACATGTAAAGTATGCTTGATAACTACACCACAAGACCAGTGTGAAAACTTTAAATACTTTTATGGTTATCAGAAAGAGTAAACATTGCAGTATTAGATTTTTTACCCATCTGTAGAGAATACAAGACGGGTATAAACCCTAGTAGCAAGATTAGGTTTGCCTTATTGAGAAGATATTGTTCAAATAGTAGTTACACTTATACTGGGATGATGTGCTGTTTGTTCATACAAGTGGCCATTAGAGTTGTCTTTTCAGGAAATACCATAAAGCTACTTACCTTATACAGAATGGTAATGGAGAAAATCTCAAAATAATCACAAAAATATCAACATTTTAAAAGATATCCATCTTTGCAATTATTAAATGTTTAAAGTAAGTAATTACCGCACACTAAACCTTTACGCTTTATAAAAAAGATAATCGTCCAGGATCGAACTGGAGACCTCATGCGTGTGAAGCATGCGTGATAACCAACTACACCACGAGACCTTATGGCGGGCCTAATATCTTACATGCCATGTTGATAAAAAAATGCATTTTTATTGTCAAATTTTAAATGAGGGTTATGCAAAATTCATTAAAAAAGTACATCTGTGTTATGTTTTATTATTTTTTATTATTATTTTTATTAGAGGGTATCTCAGCAGTGACCTATGAAATGTTATGCAAGTTTGGAAATCTTTATAACTCGAATATGTATTAAGTATGACAGAGATTAACAGTTAGATCAAGTTATAATACTATTTATTATAAAAATAACATTTTAATTCTTCATGACAAAAGGCTTTAAAGTTTTAAAGCTAGAGAAAACTGTAGTATTTCTAGCGACTTGCCCACAGGATTTGGGGTCGCCAATTGAGTGTTGCATACATAATAGGAATATATATATCATGATGCTGTTTAACAAGTTTTAAATGAATGTAAAGTTTTGTGTCACGAACGCTTTCTCATTTGCCTAACGGTAGTGTACATATGTGTACACAGGCATGCAGGGTTGCCGGGTATACCCAGGTGTGCCGGAAGCTGTATACGTATGAGCGGACTGTTTCCTTATCTGTGTGACTCATTAGCCAATTCACTAATACAAGTGTTTGCACACAATGTATCGACAAATCAATTTGAACTGTGTTCATTCAGAGTTAATAATCTTGTAACAAAAGCAAACATTTATAATTGTACGAAATAGAAATATAATCCGAAAAAGTGAATATAATAAAAATTATTTTCTATTTGCTGTACGAAAAGTGTATTATAACTGACAATCCATCATAATACATGAATTTTAATAATTTGGTACAAAAAAATAAAAATACTGTTGTTTGTTTCAGAAACACAAGCTCTTTTTAAATAGAATATGTATTCTCAGATATATCAAGAGGACCTACTGCTGGTATCTTTAATCTGAATATAAGATGGGAAAAAAAAAAGAAAAAAACATCAAAGGTAGTACATAATCCTTTATGAATAATACTTTGATAATAACAATATGTAGCAATATATTGTTTTCATATGATCTGATAGCATGGCAGTTTTGTTTTATATAGCTGAAGAAAGGAGCTGCTTTACACTAGGTACTGCATCCCAATACAATGAATGTGGATCACATGCTATTAGACAAAAAAAGAATATTCAACTACAATATTAGATAGTCGAGATGTTCTTAACAAATACATGTTAGTAGTAATATAATTATCAGGATTCAATGCTTACTTAATAGTAGGCTATAGTTGGCACCCAACATTTTTCCCATTAGATCAACCTCATAGTTCATATTTTCCATACGTGCGTCACAAACGGCACAATGCAAGTTGACGGGCCCAGGTTTCAAGCCTTCCGCATTTATACCTATTTTGGATTGCAAATATTTGGACAAAAAATCACAAAAGGTGCTGCTCAGAAAAGAATGTTTTCACCAACAATTACCATCACAAAATAAATAATAACCTTTTACAAAGTATGTTTACCAACTTTATTACTTTTACAGCATCATAATACAGCATAAATGCTCAGCTATTAGGTCTATTTATTTTCAATATTCTGCTATGTGAACACCAACAACAGAAGGGAACTAAGATACATGGTTCATGTGATACAAAAACAGCAGCACCAATTATACAGTGTCTATATTGATGAACATAGCCACAGTATAATAATTAATCTTTAATATTTATTTGCAGTCTTATTAAAATTAAAGAATAAGAGACAATAAGAGCATGTGGGTCATGTAATGCACGAACGGTAGCCCAATCCAATAGGGTCTACATGAATGGTATGCCAGTGTCTGCGACATTGGGATGAATGATAATCCACCTATCATTAATGTCTTGATCTTCCGTATTATCATCGTTCGAATCTACTTCCATTAGCAGATTGTCCTGTGTGTACCGTAAGCACATAAGCATGTATATAAGCAAACGTGTTTAACCAATTAATCAAAAAATATGGCAGTGTATAGACGGAATTACGTAGGAGAGAGGGGGTGATCAGAATCTTATCATTCCGATTAACCGAGTTATAATATATCACGGTTCAAAGCATAAACATACTAGAGCCACACTACAATATAATCAAATATATTATTATAGCTTCAACGGAGCTATATATAATATCATACTAAACACCAAATCATCAAGGTTCTAGCCCTCGCAATACTTCAATCAATTGCATTCAAGCCTTATCCAATAATATATTTTGCATAGGATAGAGCGATTAAAAACCAACAGAGCCACCTCTATTTCAAAAAAAAAAAGTTAACAAAACCATTGGTATGTTACACAAGTTATGAACATCTAAAGCTGAATGGAGAAAGGTAGTCAACATACATAAACATACACGAATATATACCTTATTGATAAGTCGGTCAATGATTTTATATAATACTCTGACCTGCATGATCATGGCCGCCTCCTCACCAAACTCTCCTTCATGATTGGCTAGATATGTAGCAACCAAATCGCGCTGATTCATTCCTTGGCGGATGTTCCTGTTATGATTGGAGCAGAGAGGATCCGGATCAGTATGATGGCCGATTACACCCTATTAAAACTGTGTACAATGATAGCTGTCTTATAAATAGGGTCAGAGGTTAGCGCTAGCATTTATTCCTACTTTGCCTGTTAGGCGGCTCCTAAAAAAGTACGTTTCAATCGTGCTAAGTGTAAAACGAATAATCTTATAACAATGTATTATGTATTTTGCAGCAAATAGATGGGTAGAAGAATGTCGAGCTGCAGCAGGTGCTAAATAAAACCCAAAAGAAAAAGTGTACGTAGGAAAGTAAGACAAAGACTAATCAAAGAAATCCAATATGGCCACATTAACGGATTAAAATTGGTAAAGTGTGCACAGGAAATGCGCTTTAATTAGTTTATAATCAAGAATGAATTAATATTCACAACTATAAATATATTAAAAAGCACCCTTTCATCAACAGAAACTAAAGCATGAAACCACATTATACCACTAGCTATAGGCATAGACATGTTGCATCATGAAATACATATCAGGGGTGTGTATAACTGGTAGTATTATAATGTAATTAAGGAGGGTAGACTAGATAGGTGCCCATTCATTTTACTGCTAGCTCGTAGGTGTGATTTATGATAGTTTAGTTTAAAATCTATCAACTTAATTGGAATAATAATAATAAATAAATAATAACGAATAAGATTTATATCAAATGCAAATAAAATACAAACAAAAACAAATAAGAAATCCAAATTTCTACGACAAATCCATTTTCTTATGCCGTATGCCTTAAGCCCAAAATAATCTAAAATAATAACAAATAATCTCATTCCCATTTCTTTTTCAATTGATTTAACTTTTCTTACCTATCTCTCTCATTGGCCAGATCTGCCTCCTCATCCTCCACTCTTTCTTCGTGTTGACGAAGATAATGTAGGAGCTGTGTGGCAATACGTTGATAGTCCTCATAGGTGATAGTAACGTGGTCATCCTGTATGTACCAATTGCGTGTTATTATTAAAATCTTGCCCTATTAACTTTTTATTTTTAAACCTAGGAATACACTATAATAGGTGCCATCCTTATAAGGGATAGGATAATCACATTATAAAACAAGACATAGATGCATTATTAGGTATTTACCCACCTCTTGATTGCCAGGTAAGAGACTGGCCTCCTCCCCGGCAACATCAGCCAATACGGTCTTTCCATCCTTGAATAGATCGCCCTATTGATTGGTTAAGCATCAGCCAATTAATTCTTATCGCTAATCAGTACATTTACCTGACTGGATGATCATCCGTTGATAAGGTTGTCATGCTTATATCCAATAAGATGAATATAAATATTTATAGGATTCAATCCAAAACGACCATATATATATATAGTATGATACGATAGGATATCATGTATCATAAAACATACTATATACAAAGAATGTGCCTACCTCCTCAGCCGCCTCATCTCCCAGATCGATATCAATATCAGTGTGGACTAATGAAACCACACTCTCATCCAATAGCTGGAAGGCATGTAGGACATATTTGGTCTTGACCTGCAAAGATGCATGCGAGTCGATGAGAAAGGCAAATAAAGAGAGACTCAAATTAGTGGAATAAAAATGAAACAAGAGAGATTATAGGTATGTAACCAGTACACATAATCTAGTTAATGACGTGAATGTTGCAACTCTTCCAGTCCAGATAATGACGCCACGTGTATATACCACAGTTTTCTTTCTTTGCTTAGACTGGCCTCAAATATACTTTTGCATATTCATATAGTATGATAGAATGATAGACCATATAAAAATATAGTATGGTAGTGGTAGTATACATAATAGTATACATGCATGTATGCGTCATTAAAATCATTCCAGAGATCCCATTAGAATGAATAACAATCGGATAAGAACAAAAGAGAAAAATAGATACAGTTAAAAAGGGGAGAGATAGGATAGAGAGATGGCTATAAACCTACACACAGACTAATACATATATATTCATAGAATTCGTGTTATACTATTAGTCAGATGGAGATCACATACGTACGTACCTTATCATCTAAATGCAGGCGGGCCAAAGCCTCAGACAGACGAATGAGCGATTCCAATTGGCGGACAGTAATTGGTACAGACCGATCGGACGTACCACCGTTACGACCTTACAACCAATAGAAAAAGAATAAATAAAACAAATAAATAAAGAAAAAATGGCGATACAAAATATTAAATCCTAATTAGATTTCTTGACGTCATACTATAGTCAGTTGTGACATAGTCAATAGAGGCCGTGTTATCCATCTAGTGTTGGCCACCCACCACCACACATACAACACATCTTATGTAATAATATTTTCTTCATCATGCTTCCCTATATAAAACTCCAGGGATGATTACGTCACATGGTATTGTAAATATAGGCCATGGTCAGCCCTTATTGGCTCCTCTCTTTTAAATCCCCACATTGTACTTTAGATTTCTATAAAAATAAACGCCCCATCCCAGCAATTAGCATTAATTAAAGAGATGAGTAGTATTAATTAACAGCATAGTAACGACTTGCTGGTGAAGCTGGCACACATCCGGGTTAATTAACCCTCCTTAGCGCATTAGTGCATTCACTAACATTAATTAGGCTTTTTTAAGACATCCAGGTACTGACTAAGATTAAATAATTAATTAATATATATCGGGTCTAATTACCTCTGCTCTTCTCTCGCAGTTTCACGAATAGCTGTGGCAGGAGCTCCTCTGATTCCTTAGTGAGCTATATGATAATTGGTCAGTGCCACGTGCTCAAACACGTCAACCACGCATACACGGCATAGATAGACTGCCATCTCTACCAATACGATGCCAGGATATAAATGGATAAATCATACAGTTAAATAGGGAAGTAGTGGCTAGAAAATGAATATATGTATATAGATAGATAGATAGATAGATAAATAGATGGATGAATAGATAGATAAATACAGAGATAGACAGACAGATAGAGAGGTAGGTGTATAAATAGAAACATGAACATACCACAGGATTCAAAGTACGACAATATTTTATATAAAGTTGCATGTCCGCTTTGCTGTAGACAGGCTTGATGGCATCGTTCTGGTGGCAGGATTGCATAAGCATGTCAATTCCTGCTATATCATACTATAACACACAACATATCGCACTATAAACTGGTTGCATGGCTGCCCTCTCTTTCTTGTTTCAAATACCAAATAGCATCGTGTTCACGCAATAAAATATAAAAAAGTATCCAATTAACATTCCATCATAGTGCAATTACCACCTAGATATAAGGCCTTTTCCTAAGCGTAGCTGTCTTGTAATCTAATTGGTGTCTATTTACATACATGTGCATAACACTACATAAAGGGAAACATTGAGCTTTTATTGGTCATAGAATATGATATGATATAATATGCTAGTGGGTCATGATTCATAAATAAACAAACTGACAGAAAAATATTTTAAGATGCACACATAAATGAATATATATATATATATATATATATAAGATAAAAGTGATCATTAATATAGCTATAGCATCCATATGATATCAACTCCACAACTAATTCCTTACCAAATACAATTAGGTTGGAAATCACGTGACCTGCAATGTCATAATCACGACATAAATATTAAAATATATAAACGAGACAGGTAGCCGTGTACTTTATTCCGGTGAAATGATTTGATAAATATAAAATAATATAAGCCAATCTAGTATAACATGACATAATACAATACAGTATAATAAAATACAATACAACACATTATAGCATAACAAGCACGTGCGCCCACCTTTTTCTGGTGGTAAGACACGATATGACGTGCAATATTATAATCCTCCACCTGGTCACAGTCATCGGTGACAATAAAGAAGAGATCAAAGCGGGACATGATGGCACTGGACATACCTAGATTGGTCTGAGGGAGGGGCAGAGGAGGGCAGAGCGAGGTAAATATGTATGAAGGACCATGCGAGCAGTGGATATATATATATATTGAAAGGAAAAAAGAAAGAGAAAGGAAAAAAGAAAGAGAAAGGAAGAAGAAAGAGAGAATCGGGAGGTAGGTAATTTGATAATAATAATAATAATAACAAATAATAATAATAATAATAACAAATAATAATAATAACAATAACAACAATAATAAGAATAGTAATAATCATAATAATAGTAATAATCATAATAATAATAATAATAATAATAAAAATAAAAATAATAAGAATAATAATAATAGTAACAATAATAATAATAATAATAATAATCATAAGAATAAGAATAATAAGATTAAGAATGAGAATAGTAATAATAATAACAAGAATAATAATAATAATAGTAGTAGTAATAGTAAAAATAATAAGAATAGGAACAACAACAACAACAACAACAACAATAGGAATAGTAATAGTAGGAATAATAAGAATAGTACTAAAAAATAGCGAGATCACTCTTACTAATAGTACTACTCAATACAATTCTACCAATAGAATAGGGCGTATAAAATATAACCTACACGGAGGGATACAGTAGGGTCGTATCGACCTCCCTTAGGATTGCAGGCGGCCAGTATAGACGTAGCAGCATTAAGTGTAGCCTACATATGATATATATATATATATATATATATATGTTATATGTTAGTCTATAAATATGTATTACTATTACATGTATTAGATCAGCTCTATGTGTTACTAAGCAGACTACTATGATTATCTATGTTGAAACTTGGCAAATATTAGCATACAGGTAGGGTGGAGAGGGGTGCTCATGAGAGGCTTACATATAGACAAACACACGCATATATATAGTGTGTCAAACATCATAACATAACATATACTATCATGCTATATCCTATACAGAACGCATAACTCGGAGTTTCAATTTTCATTATAACAGGACATTGTAGAATATACTAGATGATATATGAGAACAAAATATTTTTTAATTTTAATATCATATTATCTTAATAGCAAACCATTTTTAAATTCTAATATATTATTATAGTGGCAACTATTTTTTAATTTTAATATCATGTTACCTTAATGCCAGCCTTGGCAATGGAAATTGTCTGCTGTTCCATTGCCTCATGGATAGCCACCTGATCTTTCACATCCATCTTATCAAATTCATCGATGCAGCAAATGCCCTAAGGTAGGGGTTTAGAGTGAAAATTACCGGTTAGATTGGAATAGGACTCCTCTCCCCTGACTAAAATAAATGAATAATATAAATACAGGGGGTGTACAAGAAAATAAGCCCATGTTTTCTCTACTGTCCGTGAGATGTTTATAATTGTGTTACCAAGATGTTGCAGGTATTTTTATATAAATATATTTCAACCACCATACTATTACTTATACACTTCACAACACGTGTGAACCATCTCTTGTACATGTTACGTACTTATCGAATCCCATATATATTAAATAAAATAACAACCAGTTATAAGTTAAGATTAAAACACGGTAAAGCCACGTTTTAGTACGCACATTATATATATATATCTGAATACAAATGAAAAAACAACCAATCGAAAGCTAAAACTAAAACGCGTTAAAACTATGCATGTATACAATATACCACATATCCTATCTACAATATACTAAATATACAACATACATTATCGGCTAGCATCAGTGCACCAGCCTCTATGCAGAACTCCCCGCTATCCTGATCTTTGACTACACTGGCCGTAAGACCAGCGGCTGTAGAAGCTTTACCTGAAGTATAGACCGCACGGGGCAGGAAGCCCGAGACATATCTACAGAGGGAGAGAAAGAAAGAGAGAAGGAGAGAGAGGAAGAGAAAGGGAGATGGGGTGAGGGACATATATAGTATGTTAAGGTACATGTGCTTGTATGCAACAAGATATAATATATGTCACATATATGATGCAAGTATTTTGTTTAAATAGACACACTTCAGCAATACATTCTTAGTGGTAAATGAACTGCACAGTATGAATTATATATACAACCACACAATCATACATATTATACTCCTCCCCGCCACACCCACATATATACATGTACTATCTACAAGCAAAAACATATATCATACATACAACGGCATATGCAAACAATTACCAATGACCAATATATGTATAGAGCACGCCTCACATCTCACACCAGCATAGCCGCACGCACGCACATATATATAGCTAGACATACTCACTTTAAGAACTGACTCTTTGCGGTAGATGGGTCACCCACAATACACACGTTAATATCCCCTCTAATTTTTGTATTTTCAAGAGTTTTCTTATGGACCCCTCCTAGCAGCATCAATAAAACCCCCTTCTTGATATTCACCCTCCCTGTAACGGTGGGACAGAGACTCTCGGCCATGTGCTGAAAATTTGGAAATTAGATAGAGGGTAGGGGGTTAGAATGTAAAAATTAGAAAAATATATGCATGTATACGTATACACCAACATATAATCTTACCTACCTTCCTACTTACATACATACATACCTATCTACCTACCCTTACCTGATATAGCCTGACATCTCTCAGCATAGTATTCAACAGGGACCTTTCCTCATCTGAAAGTTGCGCCATCATATCCTCAGCACTGATGTTCTCACGAATATCCGCTGTGTTCTCCTGTATGATATATGTATGTGTATGTGTATGACAGGTGTATGTATATGATAGTATGATAGTATGTATATAGTATAATGGCATGTGCACGTCAGTAGCTAATAAATTAGATACTTTATAGTTGTACGGATAGGTTGCGTATTTATGCATTAAAGCATATATATATATATATATATATATATAAACATAC
>NAOQ01000228.1:3867-27044 GCA_002751075.1 Ichthyophonus hoferi | reverse complement strand
TTGTATTGTATTGTATTGTATTGTATTGTATTGTATTGTATTGTATTGTATTGTATTATATTATATTATATTGAATTATATTGTAGTATATTATATTATATTACATTATATCATATTATATTTTATTATAATATATTACGTTTCATTATATCATATGGTATTGTATTATATTATATTTTATTATATTGCATTATATCATATCGTATTATATTATATTATATTATCTTATATTATATTATATTGTTCCATAACAGGAAGACAACGAAGAGGAGTATCGTAAATTGGTGAAAGAAAAGAAAGATGAACGGCTGAGTATATTGCTGGAGGAAACGGACAAGTTTGTTAGGAAGTTTGCTGACTTAGTGCGGACACGTAGAAACACTATAAGAGCACGCACTGTATGGAACATTATTCTATCTCTTTTTTCTTTTATTTTATTTTTATTTTATCTTCTCTCTTTATTATTCTGTTTTCATATGGATATGTACGCGTACCTGTTCTTATGTCTATAAAGTTATTGCTTATACAAAAACTTACACAAATATATTTATATATTCATACAATTTTCTTTACAAATCTATTATTCTCACTCTATCGCTTTTACAATAATGCACACAAAAACCTACCCTACTTCCGTGTTATCTCTCCGCCATTCTACAATTGTTTTACACCAATTTCTCTATGTAATTAAGAGATAACATTTGCAAACGTCTGAGGTAAGAGTCGTGTTTCATTGGTTAGGAGACCACCCCAATGATATCCTACCCACCAATATCCATGACGTTGTGGCATCCAATTATCTCTACATAGATACACATCCCAGAGTAGCATTGGCTAAAGCTACTTAACATTGAAAACCTCTTCTCTGCAAGAATTGGTTTATTTAGTTTAATCAGTAGAGATTACGATGTGATTGGTTAAGCCAACGTCTAACAGTATAATCATACATCACCTTCTATATGGAGTTAAATAGATTAACCATGTAGGACCACCGGTTAAGAGCAATGATGTATGCAATCTAATATCCCATTCGATACTATTTATACATACCGATATTCAGTATTAAGTTAATTAATTTTTATTGAAAATATCGATCTTGTCTACTTTACTGGATCCAATCATAATGGACCATTTTGAAAGAATAATATTTTAAAAAACGGAATCAACGAGAGAGAGAAGGGAAAAAAGATGGAACAAGAGATATATTTTTAAATATATAGACAAATAGCGATTGGATATGCTCACAACGGGAGGTTTTACGGAACTAATACTATTGAATCACAGAGCGGTACAGAAAATGTGGAGACTACGGAGAAAGACCAAATAAAGGAGGAGGTATGCGTGAGAGATCTAGTATATATGTATACAAATACTTTATATATCATACCATACCATACCAGACAGGGGATGAACTATAATATTCATGCCACGTATGCCATCTATATGCATCTACTGGTACACCTTATATACCATATATATATATAGATATATCATACGTATTGTCTATGCAATACACAACTTAAATCGATAAGATCTTGCGAGGCATATAGTAATCCTTATTTGTGGATTTTATATTTTCATATTTTTATTTGCAATTTTGTGTTGGTCTGCATGATTTAAGTAAATATTGTTTAATGTGTAATTTGTCTTTTACTATCCGGCCCAGTAATAACCCATTGAGTCACCCAAATAAGTATTTTATGAATTATTAATTATTTATAGCAAACATGAATCTAGAAATATTATCACGGACTTGCTTACTATTCAGTCTTATAAGCGAATATTATATGTTATTGTTAATTGGTATTTAGTCATTTTATTTATAGCTATTATTACATATACTATATATACAGCCCATATTATATTATATTACATCACATATATACTTACATACAATTATATATATATCCATACATGCATAAATGAAGGAATAAATTACACATGGTATTTTGGTTTACTATAACGCCTAGGTATACGCATGCATGGCATATATATATATATATGTGCCCACTCTTTTATATCTGCTATGTTCACATTGTATTATTATCATGAACTGATTTTATTGGATACTATAATCGTGGTCTAGCTCTGATTGACCAATCCCAATGCGACATAAATGTTATAACTTAGCTTAAAATATTGTAACGTATTAAGTACGCACTACTCCAATTGGTTAATATAATTTTAAATCAATTATTATGCAATTGACAAATAGTAAGCATACACAGCATTATAATTAATATATGAATGGACCATATTGATATTTACAACTTACTCAGAGAAACTGAAATACATGCTCTATTAGAAATCTTTTACAAAACTCCACACAATATAGCTTTAACTGTATATTTTCTAACATATGTCTTACCACTCACCTTCTCGATCTATTGTGTCTACTCATGTCACTCGTTCTTTCTTTTCAACTTTGCTTTTTCTTGTATTATATGGCATTCCTATGTATTGTATTTATATTTCGTTAATATTCTTTAATATATAATCTCGTATCATAGTATATTACATTATATTTTATTATACTATATTTTTCCTAATGTCATTGTGCTTCAATATATTACATTAAATTGTATTTTTTTTTATTCTATTCAATTCTATGATAGATATATTACAATATGTATCTTATATCTATTATATGTTGTATTATACCATCTCTTGTCACACACACACACACACATATATTCCTCTTCTCCTTCCCTTTAGGAGGTAATCCAGTCCATAGTAAATGGCGAAGATAGTGTTTCAAAGACATACTATCTTATGGCCCATACCCTTGGTGAGAAAATTGATGTGCAGCCTAAAATGATGGTTGGGGGACAATTGAAGACCTACCAGGTTTGTATGCTTGTATATATATATATAGATGTACGTGTGGGGGGATTGCTTGGCTTGACAGACTACTGAATTAAATCGAGTATTGAGTAGTAACAATAATTATACTAATTATAATAATTTATAATAATAATAGTGATAATAATAATAATAATAATAATAACGAATATTACGTTTGCCCCTCTTTACCCCCATTCTACCAATCAGATGCAAGGCCTTGAATGGATGGTGTCTTTATACAACAACAAGCTAAACGGTATCCTAGCTGATGAGATGGGATTAGGAAAGACCATCCAAACTATAGCTCTATTGAGTTATCTGTTGCAAAAGAAGAATACCCAAGGCCCCTTTCTCATTACTGTTCCTCTTTCGTGAGTGTTGTTATTGTGTTGGTTGGTGTTGCAGTGTAGTATATTGTATTGTGGTGCATTGTATTGCATTGCAATGAACTCTGTTGTATTATATCGTATTATATTGTATTATATAATATCATATTATTTTATTATCTCATTTTGTTTTGTATTGTATTGTGTTACGTTATATTGTATTGTATTCTATTGTATGGCATTATGAGATGCAAAGTTGCACTTTGGCCTATTGTGTCTTCTTTTTATTTTTCTCTTCTGTCATTATTTACTGTTTGGTCTCTTTCCTTCGCTGTATATATATTCTTTATGTGAACACTGTGCCATATCGGCGCAAATAACTTCGAAATCCAAGCGATATGATGGGCTATGTTGTAAAGTCATGCTCGTTATTTTTCTTTTTTTCTCTTCCATTGATCACAACTCGTTCTCTTATATTTAATTTATATAATCCGTGCTCCTATACCTATATCCCTAAGGACTTATATGTATAAGTATAATATATATACATGTGTGTGTGCACATACGAAAGCAAGTATATATATATATGTTATCTTTAATGAAAATATTGGTGCATGTACATCTTTTATTGGGTATAGATATGTACCCAAACTCCTGCAAATATGCGTTTATATCCATATCCATATATATATGTCATTTATTGTATCATATTATATTATATTTTCTTATATTGTATTGGATTCTCATATTTACATACATACATACATACATACATACACATATAATCCTTCTCAGCACAATGACCAATTGGCAATGTGAATTTGCCAAGTGGGCACCCAGTGTCATTGTAGTGCGATGGGAAGGGAAACCAGTCACACGTGAGGCCCTAGCTATAGAATTACGTAATAGGCCATTTAATGTATTACTGACGTCATACGAGTATATTATGCAAGACAAGGCTGCCCTGTCTAAATATAGATGGGTATATCTGATTGTGGATGAAGGTGGGTGATTAACAATATATAATTGTAACATTATACTACTATACTATCATACTATAACTCTACTATACTGCGACACTGCCCTGCTGCTATACTATTATATGTAAACATATGTTACTATATTAAATTATATATATATTGGGATAGATATATTTCTTTGCCCTATACAAACCTCTTCTATCTTTTATGATATGCTATGATGTGATATAATATACACCATGATATTATACGGCATGGTATGGTCTGTTATTATATCAATATCAGATAAATACCATGCATGGTTAATCATAACAATGGTTTAAATATACGTCGTTAGATCATTATTATATTAGTTGCTTGAACTGTTTCACTAAACTCAATATATGTATGAATTACATTAAATATATTTACTTGATTCTAATTGCATCGTTTAGAATACACAATATATATATATATATATCACAACACTATACTGCGTGGGATTCTATGCACTGCACTACAAGGCATTATATAGTAGTATGTACACTACACTACAATATGTTAGATAGTAATATGCATGCAGTACGCTCGAAGATTCACTCATTGGATAATAAAGGTACTGGTATGGTTCATATTTTAATGAAATATTTTTGTTGGCCCATTGGTGCCTGATAAATTAATTATTCCATTAACCTCGCGTTATATCGTATCATATATTTTCTAATTACCGCTAATTATCTTAACTAATCAGGTCATCGCATCAAGAATGAGCAATCCAAACTGACGAAGATCTTGAATAAATATTACAAAGGTTAGTTACATACTCACTTCTTTGTACCATATTACATTATATATGATGTATAGTATATACCTTGATATATATAGTACACATGTTTGTATAATCTATGATGTCATATAGTGCGTATTTCCTATATATTATGTATTACTTCATTTTTTGTGTTTTCCTTTTTCTGATGGGATATTGCATATTTATATGTTGATATATTTGATTGTTTTTAAAAAATAACAATATACTCCCAGTGGACCATCGCCTGTTGCTAACTGGAACGCCACTGCAAAACAAACTGCACGAGTTATGGGCACTAATGAACTTCCTAATGCCTGATATCTTTGACCAAGAGGTAGGAGAGTGGTGGGGTGAGGGAGAAAGGTATAGAATGGTGGAAATAGAGAGATAGAGAGAATAGAAATAGGAAAGAGAATGTAGATATGTGAGGAGAAGGGAGATACGAGGAAGAAGTATAGTTGTTAAGATATAAACGTGGCTATTGAGAGGAATAGGTATATACTCACAAAATGAAATATATATATAGAAAGAGGGATATAGAGAAATGTAGAAATAGAGAGTGACAGAGAGAAAGGGAGAAAAAGGAAAATATATCGAAGTAATTAAAGATAACCAGAGCAGTTGAGAGAAATAAGGAAGTTGGGAAAGAAAGCTATTACAATGTTTGTATAAGACTACGTGTTTGCCTATGTGCTTCCACCAATCTGTTTCTGTCGCTAACAGACTCGGGCATATAGTTACAACATATTAATATGGTATGAGATGATATATATTATAGCAGAATATCATGTCATAAAATATAATATAATATAGTACATTTGATGTAATAGCCTATCTTGTCAGCATGTTTCTATTGACTTCTCAGGCCCAATCCTTTAATAGTTACTTGGCTGTTCAATTTACTGATATTGGATATATTATAATGCAATCATATGATTGCATTAACCACGTATAATGTTATGTTTAATAAATAATAATAGGATAATAATAATACAATATACTTTAAAGCGACAAAATAGTTATTGGGCTAACGTTTTTCTATTGGACCTTTCAGGCTCAATCATTTGATGAATGGCTAGCTGCCCCATTTGCTGGTACTGGAATGAAGGCAGAACTGAATGCAGAAGAGAAAATGTTAGTGATGGGGAGTCTGCATAAGGTGTTAAGGTAAGTGTTTGTATTTATTATAGAGGGTATAGGATAGTGTTTGGTATGATATGTTATTGAATGCTATTATATAATGTGGTAGGATGTTATATGATATGATATGTGTACAATATTATATCATTGGTATGATGTGATATGGTATTATATAATATGATATGGTATGTTACGTTATGGTGTAATGTAATGCAATATGATATGATTTTTCTTTTTATTATTACTGCTATTGACTTTGATAAGCCATACCTTTACATGCCAATATCATTCAAGTTATGCCTACTTACATAATTAATCTCACATGGGTTACAGATTGGCTAGATTAAGGGTACCTATTAATGTTAATGCTATATTAATGCTTACTTTCCTATCTTAATACAGTTAGGTATGTGTGAGAATAGGTGAACGATGTGTTTAATGTACTATCAAATCACAAAAGCAACCTTCTACCTCTAATGACAAGGCCTGATAAAGCTTTGAAAAATAAGTTAAGCGATTATGTCCGTGGGTGAGACACCGATCGCTTTCATTACGATTATATCATTGGTTAGCTAACTAACTATAATTATTACCAGGCCTTTCATCCTTAAACGTATGAAGGTAGATGTGGCGCAGCAACTGCCCCAGAAGACTGAGTATATTATCAGAGTATGTATAATATATCTACGGACTATTTAATGAATAGAATTTATTATTATTTATTATTATTATTGCCTCTCTCCGAGTTTTATTGCTGACCGTTATACTGAATGTGGTTTATCTGAAATAGACATAGATATAATGATAAAATTAGAGGTGTGGTAGCTGCTTTGTGTTTATGGCGAATGTAAGTAACATATATAAATATTTATATGATCTCGAAGTCTCTTAAGACAAGAATTTAATTAATGATGAATATGACTGTCACAATACACGGCCACATGTCATCATTCGCACAAATTAGAAATCAGCTATATAGTTATTTCCCGAACAAATTAATTGGAGAAATACATCAAAAGATTGTATCAGAGAGTCAATATATATATTAAGCTAGTATAATATTATAATATCTTTACTTATATTAGTAAACACATACATATAGTAGTAATAATAATAAATGTGATATGGCTAACCATAGATATAGACAAGCATGGGAAATTGATTTTCAACCCATGGGTCATGGATAAAACCATAATGTATTATTGGTATAACGTAATGCGTGATGCTAGGTATTTTCGCATGTAAATACGTTTAATAATACAATACAAATAAGCAAACACCCTCAACTTAAAGTTTAAATTTAAACAGGCAATCATAATTGAATATTGATACGTTAATAATAGCATATTTCTAGTCCTAGCGTGTTATGCTAGTATTTAATATCTTTTTTTCTGGGGCAGTATTCTGCTTTTTTAATTTTTAATAAGCTAACTAGAAGTGGACCTTAAGTGAAGAGACTTCATGAAGTAATGATATGGATATTACTAACACGCGACTTACACTCAATCCAGGTCAAGATGTCTGCTCTACAGGAGTCTGTTTACAGACAAATCAGAGAAAATGGTTTAATTTTAGCCCAGAATAATGCCGGCGGTGCTAAGGTTAATAACATATACTTACTATATATATCATCTCATATCACATTATATCACATTATATCATATCAAATCACATTATATCATACCATATCTTATCATATCATATCATATTACATTACATCATATCATATCACATCTCGTTATATCGTATCACATCATATTATATCATATTATATTACATTATATCATAGCACATTACATCAAATCCTAGCCCATATGATTCAGGTATATAGGTTAGTAGGTACTATGTTGTATTTTATTGGCATCCGTCTATATATAACTATACGTTGGTAAATATATAAATTCTTTTACGGATGTAAGGCTACATACCGCCAGTTCTACTATCATACCATCACACTATCATCTATGTCTACCGATAGTTTTTAACCTTTTTTATCTGTTATGTTGCCCTTCCCCCCTCCCTTTTTCCCCTAATATTATTGCATATATAATATGTGTTTTCATACTCTTTTACACATTTACATGATGTCAATGCGAGACTAATCGTATTCTTTTTCCAGATGCGTTCACTGAGTAACGTAGAAATGCACCTGCGGAAAATTCTTAACCATCCCTATTTATTCAAAGAGATTGAGGTATTATATATACATATACATTATATATTATACTTATAAGAATGCATTTATACTTGTTTATAAAATTATATATCTGCAATGGCATAATAATGTTATGTATTATAATATAATATAGCATTGTGTAATATAGTATGGTATGGTGTGATATGATATGGTATCGCAGAATATAATATGATGTATATGTTCTCTTACAGTGTACCTATGCATATGTACACTTGTAAGTACAATGGTTGATATATGCCAATACTTTCACCTGTACTATAAACGTATATATTTATATGTAAAAAAATATAGAAAATGGTGCAAACACGTAGACATACTTGTTTGTACACTCTTGCACAAATAATTACGTTCATTTATCCGAATATATATACGCACATAGCTATATAATGTATGCAATTGTATCTGACGATAGTATAGTATACTATACTCTACTATATTAAACTATACAGTAAATTGCATCCCAAGTACATATCTTATTTTAGCATATGAGATAATGTTCCAACTTATTGCCCTGATACGTATCATACCATAATGTGCCAGATCCTATCATCTCATTATATCATACTATATCACATCGTAAGATAATGTACTATATGTACTATACTGTATTATACTGAGCTATACCAAGTCAAATAGGTCTACATCTGATCATTGCATAGCCTACTATACCATATCATAACTTATAATATAATATACGAATACATACCGCATAAAACTATAATATATTAATCTATACCACATCCAACTATACTACATCATACTATACCATAATATGTCATATCACAATATATTGATCCATACCTAATACATGCAGTCAGTCGTAAATCCTAGCAAAATATCCGGGGGAGCACATCTATATAGGACTTGTGGAAAATTTGAGTTATTGGATCGTCTGTTTACAAAGGTTGCTTTATAGCTATTACCTATGTGCATGTACCATGATTGCAGGGTAGAAGGGAGTAAATGTGTGTTCATTTGCTTGTGTTAGAGTTTAGATACGGAAATAATACAAAACGAACGAAAGAGGAATATATATATATGCTTGAATCACTTGCTCATGCTATAGTATATAGCCATATAATATTTTAAAACAATAGATAACCTATAGTCTATATTCTTTTGGTATGTAGAGAAATATTGAAGAGAGACTGTGTACAGGCGCAAGATATGCTTATATATTATATATAACTGGATACTATACAGTGAACTATGGGCAATGCACCGTATACAAATATGTAATATATAAAATGCAGCGTATATAAAAGTGCAATAGAGGCAGTATAGCTAAGTATATAATATATGAACATATGATTTAGTGTTATTATGCATAGCAGTAAAGTTTAAATATTAATTGTACCAAATATATATGCATCTAACTAATAATTTATTTTAATTAGATGTAACTGTCCAATTATTATCTACTATGATGTTTTTAATTATCTCTATCTATTGGTAATATCATGCCATATATCCAATTGTCCAATTTCTAGCTGGTTACTAACTCGTTTTGTGTCATTAATTGTTTATTCATCTCTACATACACATACACAAACACATACACATATACATACACATACATCCACACCCACATACCTATACTTGCTTTAGTTGAAAGAATCAAATCATCGAGTGTTATTGTTCTGTCAGATGACATCATTACTGGATATTATGGAAGATTTCCTTACATGGAAAGGTACGTACGTACTATTTGTCACACTAAGTGAATTGTCATAATTTTTCATGAATCCATTTCAAGTCAATAAGTTAGCACACATGGAACTGCAGCCCAGAGCTACTACCCCTGGGTTTCTCTCTAATCACTACTTTTTTGTGCTTTTTTTCATTATTTATAAAATCATTAGTAGTACCATAACATAACATAATCAAATATCACATCTTATTGTATTATTTTGAATCATATTATGCCATACTATATATCATACTGTCTTATTATACACACTATTGCCTGTTCTTTCCTGTATAGATATATATACCTATATTCGTTGATCCCACTATTATGTTGTATGTTATTGCATTATATCGCGTCACATTATGTTATAATTAACTATATTTTTTTTATTTTTTTATTTTTTGTTAAACCACACTATATTATATTGTATTATATTGAATTATCTTACTTTACTTTATACTATAATATATTATATATAATATATTACTTATTATTATATTAAATTACAATATATTATATTGTATAGCATTATATTACTTTATATTTTATTATTATTTTTTACATTATATTATATATTATTATAGTATCTAACGAGTCCCTCTCTATCCTACACACACACTCTTTCTTCTTCTCTTTCCTTTTTTTCTTCTTTTACTTTAGGCCTTAAATATATTCGCTTGGACGGTTCCACCTGTGCAGACGAAAGAGGCGCACTCTTGACTGCGTTCAATGCACCGGTTTGTGTCTCCTGTTTTAAACCTTAATATTAATTTTAAAATATTTTATTTCAGGCTTAGTATTTATTACTTATTGTGTTATTAGTTATTTTACTTTTTATATTATTGCATGATCTGCGCCTATATGTAATATTTTGATATTATTGTATAGAAATTCAGACTGCTTAAAGTTACTATAGTCACGTATAGTGTTGTTTACCGACTTTTAAAGAACTAATTTATATCATATTACTTAGTTTTAGTGGGTACCATTGGTTGACTTGTTTTCTTGCTTTAGTATATAATAAAATTTAATATTTATGAAGAAAATACGAGTTGAATGGGTTATGAAGGATAAATTGTATTATAGAAATAAAAATAAAATTATGTATCTTTTAGAAATAAAACATATATATCTTAAACATAATGAAGTATACATATTAGCCAAAAGGGCAGATAACATTTTTATTTATTTTTATTTTGTTTAATCTCACCTTCCCATTGGTCTACACTGATACTCAATCACAAACATCCTCTTATTATTCCACACAGGGGTCAGATATATTTATATTTTTACTAAGTACACGTGCTGGAGGGTTGGGATTGAATTTACAAAGCGCTGATACAGTTATATTGTACGATAGTGATTGGAATCCCTTTCAAGATTTACAGGCACAGGTAGGTTATATATGTATACTATGGCTTTATGTAGGTGCATATACCTATACCTATACCTATACCTATACCTGTACCTATCCCAATATTCTACCCATCCTTGTGTTTCAATATATTGCATCCTGCCCCTCTTTACGTTTTCCCTTATTTTAACTAACCCTTCCTCCCGTCCCAATTAGGATCGTGCTCATCGTATTGGTCAAAAGAATGAGGTACGTGTCTTACGATTGGTCACTGTAGGAGGGAGGAGCAGGACGGTCGAAGAGTGCATCTTGGATGTGGCCCAAAGGAAACTACATATTGATGCTAAGGTATGTGTGGGGGTGGATGTATGTACATGTCTATGTGTATATGGATGTGGATGTATGGATGTATATATATATGTGTGTATGTTTATGTACATAGATATATGTATGTGTATGTGTAGGTATATATGTATATATACATGTATGCGTATGTATATGTGCGTGAGTATGTGTTTGTATATGCGTGTACACATATGTATATGTATATATGTTTCTCCAAAATTGTATCCGTATATATCCTCCACTGGCCTTATATAGTTCCATATTTTACCTCTTACTGTCCCTATATATTTACATACTATACGCACACTGCCTTTCACTATAGGTAATTCAAGCTGGTCGGTTTGATAATAAGACGTCTGCAGAAGAACGTAGACGTATATTGGAGACCTTGGTGTCACGAGATGAGGTTAGTGATGGCTTGTGGGTGCGGGTGTGTAAATAACGCTTGTATTATAAGATATATATGTTTGTATTATAAGTGGTTCGCTTGTAGGTATCTGTATGTGTGGATGCAAAGGTAGAGTGGCGTATGTGTTGCAGATTGTTGTAAGTAATGTCTGTATTATAATATATCTTTCCTTATATTATAAGGGATTAGGCCATAGATGATTATTATACGTTTATGTATGTATGTGCATGTATGTATGTTACGGATTGTTATAAGCAATACCTGTATTATATTATGTATATATTATAAACGATTAAACCATAGGTATTAGTGGGATTGGCGCGAGAGAGTTTATGAAAATGAGTATAGATGTAAAGGTGTATGTAAGGGAAGGTTGATAACTATACCTTTTCATGTATATGTAGTGTGTATGTACATTGTGATCTTTTATATTATATATATCTGTAGTGGTAGATATACATACATACATGCTGGTGTACGTTTTGCAGTAGCGTGTTTATATGTTGGACAGTTAAATATCTACAATATTTTTCATGTACCGCTATATATACCTCTGTATATGTTACTATCACATTCTGTTGATATGCATGCATGTTAAATGTACCCAGCTATAGTGAGTCATATTGGAAGGGCTGTAATTCTAATGTGATAGGATTAAAATGATGTAAATAATTTTCAATAGTTCTTTTGTAAAATATTTTTTAAAAAAAACCTAAATATAAAAAATATACCGAGATGCTATTGATTATATAAACAGCTTTAATAGGTTGTTAATCATACATTATATTATTAATGTTTTTTTTATTAAAATGCAAGTGTAGCAAGCACCTCCTAGCCCTATACACTTTCCAATCAACAAATGCCTTGTTATGATAGTGCTGATGGCTAATCGTTATCTTATTATGGGCCACATCACTAATTAGCCTTCTATGGTAGGAATTTGATCAAGAAGACGAAGATTATAGGGCGCCACACACCCCCCATGAGGTCAATGATATGTTGGCTAGGGGTCAGGAAGTAAGTATGGTCTTGTATAAGGGTGGGTTTTCATTAATATTTTATATATTATTATTATTATTATTATTTTACTATTTTAATTTTTTTTAAATTATACAGCTGTTTTTCAACAAGATACCAATCAAGAGGTAGCATTTGATCCTTATATGTATATATATTATAGGCTTGTAGAAGGGATAGTTTTAATTGATGTTTTTTAGCTTTAATTTTATTCTTTTTAAAAAATTTAAATTTAAAAAGCTGTTTCTCAACAAGATACCAACTAAGAGGTAATGTTTAATCCTAACCTTGAATATATATTATATTATATTATATTATATTATGTTGTAGTGCATTTGACTATATTTTGATTACTTTTTTTTATCCAATGATTGGAGTCCATTAAAATAATTGCACCTTCCATGCATATTCTTATTATATGCCTTTTAACGTTATTTCATCTGTCCTTTCTTTTTTTAATGTTTTATCTATGTTTATATAGGTGTTTTTATACATAAAAACTAAGATTAAATTTGAGTATATTTACTTTCTGACTATCACTATCACCATCAAGACAAAGTCTTGCATTAAAATGTGCTCATATTGGATTGGTGTATTACTAATTAATAATTAGATAATTAGGACTCGTCTTTTTCTACGATCATAGCTTGATCACAAACTGTAGTGATTTCTGCCTTTGATCGCATATTCTATTACGTTTATCTTAGATTAATGGATTTTTTAATTCATTCAGTCTTAGTTACCCAGTTGTAATTGCGTGATATTGCTTCAATTTTATGATTGTTTATTCTCATTCTATAGTCATATCAATATTTGGCCTAAACTGGGTGACTGGTGAAGCTATAATAGAAAATAATATCCTATACTATAGCGTACTATAATATAATATAATCTAACATAATCTAATATGCACGCTTGCTCTATCTAACCTTTTCCCCACAGGAATTGGATCTGTTTGAACAAGTGGATGAGGAATTCTTCAACTCATGTAGAGGGGTAAGTATTCATTGATTCGTTGATACTAATTGGTATCCTGAGAGATGATGGGTTGTTATTAATTAACTAATTAATATAAATTTAGGTGGACAATTTATTCTGTTCAATCTTGTCTGTGGGTTTGTTCTTCTATTAAGTGATCAATTAATATAAATATTTTAACCTTTTTGATGTATGTATATATTGCATTATTAGTATTCTTATTCCTTAAGTAGTTTACACTCTACCAATAGTAGTACGACATCAAATGAGGTTAAGTTTTATAAATCTGACTTTACCCACTCGCTATGTCTCGCTTTATCAAAATTTCTTTCTTTCTCAACCTATTCTATCTCTCCTCTCTCTATCCTATATATATATACATATCTTTCGTCTACCATCCCATCCTGTCTAACCATAGCAAGCCAAGCGTCTAATGTCTATGGATGAAGTGCCCCCTGTGTACATTGATAGTGGGGAGACATTGGAGAATATGCGGCGAGAGAATCTTACTGGTAGGTTATCATACGCTCTACCCATTCCTGCATAATTACAATTTATAGAAAAATAACTATCAGGTGGTTCTATTAATTAGTAGTTACTTAGTAAAAAGTATTATTACCCCCACAAATGTGGAAATTTGGAAAATAACGAGAAAATGGTTGAAGTACAAAAGTGTACCTACCTTGTACTTCAAGGTCTATTAATATATAACCAATTATATTTTTTTAATTACATTAACCGTCATATGCATGGGCTGCTCTATATTTAAATATAGTTATAGTGTATAGTAGTTTAAAAGCCAATGAAAATTGAGGGTTAGATATTTAAATTATAATGGCACTAACTGATTAATGTTTAGAGACCCATGGGAGAGGTCGGCGTGAGCATAAAGAAGTGCTTTATAATGAGGAAATTGACGATGATGTGTGGGCCAAGGCATGTGTATTATATGTTATATATCATGTATTGTGCATTATGTATTTTGTATTATGTGTTGCTATGTATTATATATTATAGTATACATAATACGTAAGTATTGTCAACGTCTATGACTGTTTCTTTTATATTTGAATACTTGTAGTTAAGTGTGTATACATGACAACATAACAGACTACTTGAAGAGGTAGGATTGGTTCATCTCTCTTTATATATTTATCTAGGCTATCTTATTGGGTCTTATTATATTTCATTATGTTTCATTGTGTTTCATTGAACGATTATCTACTTTACTAGCGCATTTACTGTGCAAATTATAAACCATATATTGCATTATATCGTCTATATATGTATGTATGCATACATACACATACACATAGATACTTACACCCATCCATACGCATACAATGACGTATGTAGGCCGTAGACCAGGGGACCCTAGATGATCTGATTGAACAACAACGAATCCGCGTGAAGAAACGCAATCTCCATTATCTCTCTGTGGGCACCGAAAGTGGGGCAGACACCAACGCCTCGATTTCATCCACGGAGGGTGGGAAATATAAGGCGGAGGAGAAGGGAAGGAAAGTAAGAGGTAGGCTTAAAACTTCCAGAAGCCTGCTTAGTGTCGATGATGCTACATCTAGTCAGGGCAGCCCAGTGGCCAGAAAGAGGCGGAATATAACAAGGGTATGTAGGCTGTATAAGAAATATTGTTGTTGTTGTAAATTTCTATTTCTATTATTATTAATTAATTATTAGTAGTAGCATCAGTATCAGTATCATTATTCTATTGTCCTATATTAATGTTGAAATTTTGATATACTTAAGTATACTAATTATTAATTAATTACATGTCTCTGTGGGCACTTGAACCATTCCCATCTCGTTGTACCATATATATACTTTCTCATTTCTCAATCATTACCACTTAGTACTTTATGTGAGTATCTATTAACCTAATCTACAAGGGAAGCCTCTCACTTAATTGAGATAAAAGCAAAACTAACCAATGAGCGGATGGACAGTCCCCTATAGAAAATGAAGATGATGCACAATCTATCTCCAAGGACGACAATGATTCGTGTAGAGAGACACCCGTGGCCCCGGAGAGTGATTCAGAAGCAAGAATTACCTTGAATATTCAACTAATGTGGATTTTAAAGCATTTATGTGCTTTGAAATTGTACGTGCTTATATGCTGTTGCGTGTATTTATGTGTGTACACATGTATATATGTATGCATAAATGTATCCGTCTATATTTTATATTTACTAGCGAATCACTGTAACAACATATTAGTATATATATATGTCTATACTTATACAATATAAGATGCTAGAGTATATTCCTATTTCACCCATTATCCACGGGGTTTTGGATTGTTAGTTAGTGGGGGTTCAAGAAAATTTGGATGAAAATTTGAAAATTAACCTTGTTGTCCCATGTAATTTCAGTGATGATGCCAATCTAGTAAGCGATGTGTTTATGAAGCTTCCTAATCGAACTGAATATGCCGATTACTATCAAATTGTTACTAACCCTATCTCACTTGGTCAAATCAAGGTAAGTTGTATGATATATATCCTATCCTGTGTGATCTTTTTTCTCTTGAATTTTCTTGTTTTAACACTACTCTTTTTGCATATATTCCTCTTCTTACTAACATAGTTATACTCTCATATATCTATGGAGCATTATAGCAGTGTGTCTAAAACACTGTATATAATGTATATAAGAGAATATCGCCGTTTATAACATCTATCTAGACATGGTTATAATATATGTGTAATCTTGTCTTGATTGTTGGGATCTATTGTGATTAAATGGAGCAGAGTATGCATGCATGCTGATTAGTATATTATCATACTCATATTATCTTACTATCTTTCAATCATATTGCCAGCCTATCATACTATTATGCTATTATCTTATCATTCACATACAATGCAACAACTATTCTAAGATATAACCCGGTGCAGGCCAAAGCCAATAAAAGCCAATATCATAGCTTTGAAGAGATTGAAGCTGCACTAGAGACTATGTATCAGAATGCCCGTGATTATAACGAAGAAGGTCATTGGGTAATAAGATTTGCTGACCTGCTGAAGGTACGATATATGTGTAGTATAAGGGTACTGTGATACCTTTTATGTATGTATACGTATGTAGATATATATGTATGTGTGTGTTTATGTATATATATGTGTGCGTATGTGTATGTATGTATGTATATATCTATGTATGTGTATGTATACATATATTTGCGTATGTGTCTATGTTCATGTATTATATATCTATGGGTTTGTACATGTGTAGTATAAAGGTTGTATGATAGTTTATGTATATCATGTGTGCGTGTAGCACAGATATGTGATCGTATATAATCTATACAAGGAGCTTTGCTACTCGACCATAGTTTAATTAATTAGCTTTAGGCCTATATCTATAAATGATCAATTAAAACTAAATGCCCCAGATAATACCCGACATATGACCGATTATTTACATTTATTCTATTTTTCATATTTAGGAGGAGTATTTTAAGCGAAAGAGTGAAGTGATTGCGTTAGCGGCAGCCAATGAACTGCCAATGGAACCTCGCTCTGATATTAAATATGGTAGGATGGCATATATTTAAAAGCGTGTTATAAGTTTTGATATGTGGGTATGTATATGTGTATGTATGTTTGTGTGTGTGTATGTATTAGCATGTATGTGGTGGTATATCGACAAGAATGGCCATTGGTCTAGACTGCACTAATCGGTATGTACTGATGATATACTTTATGCCCAATAGGTAAATCTTGCCGTGCCAGAACAGCAGATAAATCTGATTGGTGCAATGGATGTCTGGGCAAGCACTCATGTGATTATCTAAAACGTATGTTTAACGATTTACTTCTACTATCCTTCTATTATACTATTTTATTACTATCCTATTATCTTATCATCCCTTCTTACATTGACACTCTACATACAGATGCAAAACCAAAAAGAAAGACTAAGCATAAGAGGCCATACACTGAAGATGATTCTAGTCTGGAGACACCAAGCGAAAAGCGGCCAAGGAAACAGGTGTTAGATGAGACGGAGGAGGAGGATAATAAGGAGGAGAGAGAGGATGAGGAATTTGTACCCTCTGACACTTCTAAACCGAAACATACACCTAAGGCTGGACCGAAAAAAAAGGAGAAAGGACAGAGTGCCACTAAGAAGCCTAAACGCGCACAAGAGGAGACAGTAGGAGAGCGTGCAGGGAAAGACAGTGTAGAGGGGGACAAGGTAGTTAGTGCGAGTGGCATTAAGAAGAAAAGAGAGAGAAAGGTCAAGGTTAAAGTACAGCCGGAGACTATTTCTATTCCTGCTCCTATTCCTGTTCCTGTTCCTGTTAATTGTGTGGGTGAAGGGATACAAGAGGAAGAGACGGGAAGACCTAAGGTGGTGGGAGTGAGCCCTACCCATCCGGTTGCTATGGAAACCACGGTGTGTTATTGCGTTGATTGATATTTTGTTGTATTTTTTTCTATTTTATTTATTGTCCTATATGGTGTTATGTTATTTTATGGTATTTGTATTGTATCGTATTGTTTTGTTACAATACTATATTATGCTAGCTTAGACTAATATATATTACGTGTTTGGGTCTCGGTGGACATAAATCCATTAGCTAATGGGGTGTGGAAGTGCTCTGTTTGTGGACTGTTGTATGAGCATACTTACCTATGTACCTACCTGTGTACCTATATACCTACCTATATATCTACCTATATATCTCTATATGCCATTAATCCACAGCAAGTCCGCCCCTGACTATCGCTATATATAAATATTCTCTAAATCAGTCATTTAATTAATTAAGCAATTAATGCGTACTAATGATGTTACCTGGTACGCTACTGTACTATGTTTATTAGTCAAGGGCCAATTGACACACAGAGTTAACCCGGTTAATCTGTAATCAATGGTTCTATTGGGTATCACGTGTATAATCATATATTTGATTGGACGATCTAACCATCTCTGTGTCTTTATGTATCTCCCCATTGCTTAGCTTATCGGTTTGCCATTATTTCTATATTTTTCTCTCAGATTAATAACCATAGGTTTCGTGTCATACAGATTGAACCAGAACCAGTTGTTGCTACTGTATCTCCTACTCCGGACAAGAGCGTTACGACTGGTGCCAAGGACACCATAGCACCAGCGCCACTTGCAGTTGGTAGGTCCATGTGGGTAGATGTGGATCTGTGTTTACTAATTAATGGTGATGGAGATAGGAGTAGGCTTGTTAGCGAATGTTTCAAGTGTATGTGTGGGTGTGTAAGTTTTATGTTTGTGGTCTTATTGTGTGGTATTGGAAACATGATTGGTATGTTATGTTGTAGTATAGTATAATGTGATATGTTATAATGTGATATGCTATGGTGTAGTATGATGTAATATGTTATAATGTGATATGCTATGGTGTAGCATGATGTGATATGTTATAATGTGATATGTTATGATGTGATATGCTATGGTGTAGTATGACGTGATATGTGATATGCTATGGTGTAGTATGATGTGATATGTTATAATTTGTTGTTATGTTATGGTATAATGCGACATGTTACACACATATATAGATATATATATTGTAATATCAAATATAAATATATATCCATGTTGTATATCTTATTGTAGTTGTATTTTATATATATATATATATATATATATATATATTATAAAAAAAGTAATTATTAATCTAATTCTATCCAATCATAGATAATTCCACCCCTACTGAAGCACCAGTGCCTTCTTTCTCGGGGCCAACGCCTACTTTCTCGATATACAAGGAGCAAGAGGACGGGTCGGATGGTGGAGTGTCGATTGAGTATTAGGATTACATGATATTAAATAACTATATATATATATGTTTGTCTGTGTGTATGTGATCGTGTGTATAGGCCAACAAAATGCAGGGGCATGTATGCACGTATATACTGCATATTATATATATATATATATATATTAATTTATTTACATAGATATGTAATGTATATATCTAGTACATATATGTAGATATATCTATAAGTACCTTAATTAATTAGTTAATAAAAGGTGACATGTAGTATCTGATATATTATCATGGCATGCTATTGGCATCATTATGATACCTTGCATTTCCATAATCAGATCTAATTAAGTCTACCTATGGACACCGTGTGTCCTAATTTGTGTTAATTAAATATTGCAGGTGATCTGTGGTCCCATTCTTACATAAGCATGATGTAACCCCTAAGAAAACCCTGATCTTTCTTACTTAACTTGAGCAAATTCATTGTACTGTTCTCTTAAGTAAATCTTGCTGTTAAATAGCAACTCTGTTCTAGGGGGCCAGGTTCCCATTTATTCCAATCCCAATTCAAATTTCCATGCAGAATAATTTCCCTCCTTGCTGTAGCCCTTGCGAGGTTTTCTTCGTATGGTTTTTAGCAAATAATTAAATATGTATACCTTCTTTTATTGGCCGATGATCACATCCATATACTCAGCAAGTCACGCATCACCTACCCGTCTAGGCGTGTTTATCTGCTTAATCCCTAAGCAATATTAACCTTATAAGTATTACGGTGTATTTTGCATTCCGAGATGAAAGCGTTGCATACTCTTTGGAGCGCCTGAATACTTAAACCCTATACTATTTATGGAAACCTTATTAATGGTGGAAGGAGGACGCCATTTGACCCTATTGGCTTAAAATTACGAACAACATAGCACCAAGACTGGTAGATATAAGGGTAGATAGAGTGGATGGTGAGTTGGAAATATACACCTCAATCAATTGTAACATGTATATGTTTTATAAATATACATAGTATAGACAGTATCGTGTTGATACCATCACAATAAAAACTGAAACCAATAAAAATGATATTGAAATAAAATAGAAATGTCACTATTGGGGTCAAATCATGAGACAGATGGTTACCGTGACAAATCTAACCCATCTATTGGCCAATAATACACGACACTGATTATCAAGAGCTAATTATGAGACGCTGTTAAAACCTAAAATACAAATAAACACATCTTAAACAGGGAGTGAGGAAACCAGTCCTCAATTGCTTTATACACACGATTTCCCATAATCCAATCAATATGCACAAACTAGTAGATGCTATAGTCTGATTGGATGGTCGTATCGTTTGTTTAATATGACTGTGTAATGAGAGCAGAGATCATCCTGGAGGACCAATAATCGTTAGTGGAATGCCATGGCCTTGCACAAGTGACGAATGTATGTATAACACATTGATGTGACAGGTTACATACGATATAATATAATATCATACAACATAATCAAATAAGAAACAATATAATATAATGGCAACCATAAAACGAAGTGAGGGACCATTGCAATCATACACTAATACACCAGACATATAGGTGTTGCTAGCATATACCCATTGTCCTAAAAAGGTATGTACATGTCCCAATAAGGTGCGTGAAATTAAAGTGCACCAATTGATATGAAGGAATAAAACAACATATGGGGAAGAGGAAAGGAGAAGAGGGGGTAAAAAGAAAATAATGGCATGGAAATACAAAAGAACAAGAAAGAGCACATGTCACTTGTATAGAACTAAGTGACTATATATATAATCACAGCTATACAATTAAAATTATAAATTATAAAAAGGAGAGTAAATATTACTTGTAGATGAAGAAGAAGAAAGACATCAGGTAAAACCCAAGTTTGACAAAGCAATCACGCTTGTGATGGTTAAGATCTCTGAAAATTACAGTAGGGTCCAAGTGGTGCTTGTGGGTAAAGTAGCTGTGATTGGATGGATAGGGGAGAGGAGTTAGTGCAAAATATATTGAAAATTGCTAGTGTGTGCATATGTATGTACGTGTGTGCTCTGCAAATTACAATGGGGCTGAAATGCTACTTGTAGGTGAAAGAGATCTGATTGGATGGATGGGAGTAGGGTTGGGTTAACCTTGGCTATAGAATAATGAGGGCTGGAAGTACAGTGCGATTAGGTTTTGATTAAAATTATTGTGATGATTTTAGAATCATTGACAGATTAATGCACGATTAATCAAAATTAATCAAAGAAATTTTTGGTCTAATTTAACTTTTAAATCTTCCTGACAAGGTCAATGATGTAATAATCTATCTTAATAAAGAAATATATAAATTTACTTGTAATGGTATGGCTTAAATAGCATAAGGACACATGTCATAACAGGACATTGCATGGTATTGTATCATATCGTGGTATGGTATATTGTATAATGCTACATATTATTATGACGTATATTATACTACAAGCTGTACTACTATATATTATTTCTCTATACTATACTATACCATAGGGGGTGGGCTTACTTATTGGCGTTGTAAGCAAGGAGAGGGGCATTGATTAAGAAAGGAATGAGCTCCATATTTAAGAAGAACAGGCAGGCAAGAGCGGCGTGTAGGATATATTCAGGCACTACCAGCTAGGGAGAGGAAAGGGTAGAGGGTGTGTTAGTACTAGGGTAGGATATAGCATGATATTAAATATTATAATAGCAATCATATCACAAATCACAAATTGTAGTGTAAATCAAGAAGTGGTGTGTTGTAGAGCTAAGTCTACCAATAATCAATAGAAGTTAACCTTTATCTATATATTGTACTATTATAATATTATATTCTTACAAAGCTAATATCTTTTCCTAAGAAAGTAGGTATTTATTTGGAATATATATATTAAGCTATAATACTAAAAATCTATAATAACAATATATATGTGTGTAATACATATTCGTCTATCATACGTCCCTTCATCCCAAATACCCAAGCCATACATCACAGCATATCTTATCATATCATACTCATACCAGACTACATTATATCTAGTATGTATGTATGGTTGTATATGATTGTATGTATGCATGTACAAATGTATGTCAATCGGGTAGGTAAAGAAAAGGAGATAAATTATCAAGACTTCGAATAATATATCAGAAAAACAGATATATAATACTAACCTTATT
This sequence comes from Ichthyophonus hoferi, assembly GCA_002751075.1. Lineage (NCBI taxonomy): Eukaryota > Ichthyosporea > Ichthyophonida > Ichthyophonidae > Ichthyophonus > Ichthyophonus hoferi. The sequence continues at coordinate 4,007 of NAOQ01000228.1, read as the reverse complement.
CAGCTTTTGGCAAAAATCAATGGGGTTGATGTAGTCCACTTCAAGGTCAGAGAACATGATGATCTATATATGGTTAAGGATAAAACAGAATATATATATATATATATATATAGGTATAGGTATAATATATAAAATAGACA
>NAOQ01000227.1:88075-105920 GCA_002751075.1 Ichthyophonus hoferi | reverse complement strand
TTTTTTTTAATTCTATGCTTGTAATTATTGGCTGCCATCAAAACATAGTTGAGATTATAGCTACAAAGCCGTGAGATAATAACTGTCACAAATTAAATTCAATCATATCTAATAAAAATAGCAAAAGATTAATATTCATAAATAGAGTACAACATAATAACATCAGATGATGTGACTTTCAACCAATGACACCCACCACAGTTGCCTTGGTTACATTCTTTATATTCTACGCTTTGACCAATACACGCAGACTTTGAAGTCAATGTTGTAATATTATTGCAAGATCTGGTATGTACTTTCATTCCTTGACCACACGTAACTGAGCACGTGCTCCAGGATGTCCAATCAGACCACTTAGGTGCAATAACTATATATAGTCATTAATGAGTAATCAGTATCCAATAGAATGACAAAGTACCGGGCTAGCTAGGGTATATTATAGATAATGCAGCTATTTTTGCCAATTACTAGGGGGTATATATTTAATGAAGAAAAATAACTGGCTATGTACATTTATATTTATATATCAACCAATAACTGAAAAGGAATAGACCAGATTTATTTAGAAATATATTTTTTCTGTATAAATAATTCTATGCACTGGTTAATATAAAAGAAATTATCTAATCAACTTACCACACGCTTCTAATTGGCAGTCCCTTATCTCTTTCCCTCTCCCTCCGCATGGCTTTCCTCCATTACGTGCCATTGGATTGGTGCATGTGCGTGTACGAATAGAGTGACCCTTGCCACATGAAGGACTACAAATTCCCCAATTGGACCAATCAGACCATTGCCCGTCCATAACTAGAGATCGTGATTGGTTATTAGTTAGTTTATGTACGAGTGTGTTTATTTTTTAAATAAATACTTATTTGTATATTGATATATATTTTATTGGTTTTAACTACTTTATAATATAGTTATTATATAGTTTAAAATTAGATGAATATTTAGTTAATCAGTTGTATAGATATATATAGGCCAATCATTTCTATTTGCTTTGAAACACACTACTAGGAAGATGGATTTGTTACATACTATTTTATAATATATTTAAAATATCCATTTATTTTTATATATAATACAAACACTTTAATATCTACAATAACCAATAATATCCAACAATGTAAATAACATAATAATATAATACTCTAATAGTATAACAGTAATACGTATAGCCAAGTAACATGGTACTGGTATTCTACCCTACGCTACCCAACTGATCGACTAATAACAGCTCTGCCTACCTTCTTTATTACATTCTTCCGTAGGACATGGCCCCCTAGTCTCGCTGAGTCCATCTAGAGAGATATTCCCAAGTATTGACTGACCATTGGTGCTACATATAGTCCTACCAATGGGATTCCAACAGCAATTCTAACAATATACGGTTTTGTTAAAGTAAATAAGGGAGAGATCTACTGTAACGCACGCACCGAAATATCTTTTATATTGTTATTTTACTGTAACGCACGCACCGAAATATCTTTTATATTGTTATTTTTCCCTCTCTTCATTCATAGAGACGTATATATATATATATATATATTATAGTAAGTATTATAGTTATATATTAATAGTAACAATTATAGAATGTAAAATGTATATTTACCTATATAGTTATATATATATACATATATACACCTCTACCTTATCATCCAATTACCTTTCCTATTTACATTTTAAACCCCCCACGAAACTCAGTGCTCACCTTTGCCTCACATTCTCCTTTACTTGTAGCCTTATTGGTCCCCTTGCACGGTGTGTGATTCTCCACCATACAAACAGTATTGTCCCTGGTGCAGGTCCAATTGGAAGTAGGATAGTCACTTACATGACGTAGGGTAAATTTCTGCATAATAATAGATAAATATGTAAGTGGACTGTCTAGTGACACCTGTGTTTGTGCGTCCAATTTATATCTTTAAACACTTTCTTGTTTTATTTTCATATTAAAATTTTATAATATAGACTTACTTATCATTACAGGCTAGAAGGCTGTATTTATAACAAAGGCCAGTCATTGTATTCCATTTAAATATTTTATTCTTTATATATTCTGTGCATTTCTTTGTTAAAATTTTATAATATCTTTACTTGATAATATAGTAACAAACAAAAACAAAACATTATAATAAATCATTAGTATCAGTCTCATGTTAAACACTATCCAACCAAATTAAAACGATTAATAACAAAACTTGTTATATTTGGATAAAACATGCTAGCATAAAACTATGCAAATATTTTATAATATCCAATAATAATTGCAACATAATATTTAAAATCAAAAATGGCCCAACAATGGTCAAGTGCCTTGAATAAAACCTTTACCTGACTGGCTGTACCATCGCAATCAGCGGTTATAATTGGGTGCGGACAACCATTCCCAGTGCACACCTTCATACATTGCCCACTAAAACGGCTACGGATTGTGTCTGACCCTCTGTGATTAATTGTATAAAAGTTTATATTAATCCCACTGACTTTATTATATTTGCGTATCCAATCCTGTAACCTCAATAACAAACTGCATTACAGCTAAATTAGCCAGTAATAGGCAAACTCAACTGTTAAAATAAAATAGGTAATAAAAACAAAACATACAGATGAATAAACCAATTCCCAGTGAGATTTCCATTACAAGGAGCTAAGCTGATTGGCCCACTGCGATCTATGGTATGAAGACAGAGATGGGATACTGATAGAAGGTTAAAGGTGGATTGTAAGCTCTCTAGCCCAAACTGCAACACATCCACACTGCGAGTAGGAGGAAAGACAGTGTGAGTGGTTGATGCTATGATAGTAAACATTATATATTTATATTACGTTGCCAGATATTTAACCATTTCTTGATTTCCCTTTCATTTTGCATATTTATATGAATATATTATTCTATACTTCTATATCAATCTTATATGAATATATTATTCTATATTTTTATATTAATCAGCACTGTAATTTAACTTCCAGTACTATTAAACAAATGTGATTGACACAATAAAGGCAAAGCTATTAAAATATTACAACCTGAAAAAGAAAAAGTGCACCTTAAAATAAAAAAATACAAGACCTAATCACCAACCTGTTACAAGAGCCCATAGTAATAGACCTCATTGCACCAATCAAACATCGACCCGTATGGTCATATATGACCCGACCCAGTCCACACCATCTAGTTCGACGTTGTGTATTGGTAGTCTATAGGAAAGGAACCAATAAGATGTCTCAATAAAGTAAGTTATTAAGACCTTATTGGTTATTTACTTTTAGATCTGATTTATAGTTAGGGTTTCAAATTAAATTATTGGACCATCAAGGTGAGATAACGTAATATAATATAATATATTATAATAGTATATAACATAGTATAATATAATATATCATATCATAACATATTATATCTTATCATACCTTACCGTACCCTACACGCCACTTATTTTATTTCTATTAGTAAGGTATTTTGTTAAAATTCCATATGTCTATCTAGTATTTCTACGTTATTTTTCTACTAGTTTGATATTTAATTATTTAATTATTTAATTATTTGACTAGAATCACTGGCAGTTACCACACCAACAGAGCACACCATAATATTTTAAATAAACATTATAAATCACATACGTCATAACAGGATATGCAGACACTACATGTAACTATATAAGGCAAAATAGATCTGATGGTGGGCTGGAACTTTATTCCACCAATAAAAACGTAAAACCATGATATTTAATCTGTAATTGCCTATTCGATTATGTCATTATAGTTATTTTCACCAATCATCTATCCATTATACCGCAGATTCTCACCATAATACCAGTCAATCTTTTACCTGACAATTACAAGCATCCCATTGGCTCCAGAGAGAGCACATACACTCGGGACAACGACGGGATTGTATTTGATTGGTGTATTTAGGATCTTTGCATTCACCATTGCTATAATTGGTTGTTATATTAATAGTTTGATTGGATGGTGTTAAACAATAAATATTAATAAGACGATGTTATTAGTTTCATCATTTGACAAACGGGGGTTTTTTTTAAAAAAAAATAACGCATTAGGTACAAGCTATGATAAGGGTAATTATTAAATCCTGGGCAAATCTGTATTAGAGTATAAATTGCACTATGTATATGTTATAATACTATACTATAACAGGTACTACACTATCATACTATAACATATACTGTACTATTATACTATACTATACACTGTATTATCATACCGTACCATATATTGATATGTTTAGATAATTCTAATCATAATATAAGCCCCTCTGTACACGTAAAGAAAGAGTCAATACAATTATAATCTTACACTATATTATAAGTTATATGCAATATAGATGTGGATAATGATTTATATATATATAGAAAACTTGAAATTAACATTTTTTTATGAACTATATATCTATATCTATGCGTGTGTGTATTTATGTATGATTTTAAAATACTGATTGAAAAACAATGCTTCCAATTGGTTTACATGCCAATTATAACTTTAAAGTTTAAAACTGTGAATTAATTGAAATAGGTCTCCAACTATTTTACTTAAATACAAATAAAATTTAATAAATGACAGTTTTAATTCACCAATCAAATATTTTTGCTACATTAATAAATCAATAACAAACTAGAATTAAATTTATTATATAGCAAGATGCTTACTGACCAAATGAGAGTTTTTCTTTGAACTCCAAAGCCGCCATTACAGGTGCCCACCCATTCTGACCAATCACAGATACATTCTGGGGTATCAGGACCACTGGTGTATGGATCGTATTTATAGCCTGTTTTACGAAAGGCTACCTGGGCCTCAAATAGAGATGGAGGCTAATTATAATAATATGTTAATTAGTAATTAGTAATTAGTATTAAAAATAAAAATAAAATTATTGTATTATCCAATGAATATATATAGCCGGATGGCTAGTATTTGTATGATACTATTACCAATCTAATTAATTCAATTCAATGGGCTATTAATATTATAATATTAACCAATATAATGCCTATTCACTATTAATAATATTACAGTATTATCGAATCAAATGCATGTCCACTGTCCTGATCTACTCTCTCTCTCTCCTTTATCTTCTATTTGGTTATTCTCTTTAGTCTCTTTACCCTATTACCTTCCAAATTATCCTCCCTCTTTTTATTCAATTATTCATGGCCATTCCTTACCAAAACAGGTGCTCCCAGACTTTCTACCAATTGGACAGTCTCAGGCATAAACTTTACAGGGTCATTATATGTACCAATAATAACCGGCATATAAAAGTTATTAGGTCCTCTTCCTTTCCGCTGCCAGAAATTATACATCCTTGTCTTACCACTATTAGAGGAAGCCCTGTAGATGTAGTAATGATGTCATTGAAACAAGTCTGATTGGACTACAACCAACAGTTAATTTGGCAGTAAAGCCAGGTGTATTGACGATTGACGATGGTTTTCATCGTGAACCACCACTTTTCATGTAGGATGTAATAACATGTTTGGGCATATAATAAGTAACTATTCATACACAAACACATACACATACCTATGCTGGAAGTTCCAGGAGACGTAGTTGATGCCATGGTTAGGGTAGGCTTTGACATGACCGCCATTACCCCAGTACGTGCCTCCTTGCACGTTGTCTATCAGTGTAGTGTGGGGAGATCCTGCATGCATATCCATCCTCTGATTGATTCCCATTTTATCCCTTAGAAATACTGCATTCTGATTCCAGTAGGCAGTTCCAGGGCCATGCCACATATTGGCCAGATCATTCTCCACTGATAACACACCGTACGATCTACGTACGTTGACCCCACAGTGCCCTGGCTTGCCTGTGTTCTGTAAGGTGTAATAGGGTAGGATATGGTAGGATAGGGTAGAACATAGTAAGATATAGTAGGATATGGTAAGATATGATATAGTATGTTAGGATACAGTAGAATATGGTATGGTGTAGCAAAAGGCTGCAAGGACCGAGGGTAGATATCAGGGTAGTTTTAATACAAAACTGTGAGTGCATATCAAAATACTATTGTCACTATGTTTAACTACTATAATGCAATGGTCCAATAACTGTTTAAATAGCAGAGGAGTAAGTTTTAAACACATATTAATAGATTTTAAAATATTAAATTTAAAAAAAAAAACAATTATAAATAAATCTGTTTTTTTATTGGCTGCTACACATTATACGGTACACCTTAAAATGAAGAGGTAATACAAAATGAGCTACATACCATATATAGCAGTTAATAGCATTTACTTTTAGTACACTTGATTGGCCCAGAGTTGATAATTAATTAATTAAATTTACTCTACACCTTTATGACTATATAGTCCAAGATATATATATATATATAAGACCAACCTTATACAGTATCACTAATAGCCTTATATATTATTACTAATAGCCATATATAGTATCATTAATAGCCTTATATAGGATCACTATTAGTTTTACATAATATCACTAATAACCTTATATATTCATTATTACTAGTTTGCCCAATACTGTGGCAACAGTTGTCTATAGTATTACTATTAACCTTATATAGTACCAGAACATTTATATAGGTTGCATTATTACCTTATATATTACTGACATACTATTGCAAATGCAACAGAAAAAGGAAAGTTAAGGTAGACCCAAGGAAACAGAATAAACAACAAGCCTACACTTCCTAACATACTCTATACCCTATACCCTATACCCTATGCCCTATACCATACACCGTATACTATATACTTATACTTACATAGCGGTTGGCACGAAACTCCAGTGCAATGCAGGTATCTACCCAGGCTGTTTCACTGACACTGTTGAACTCGACCTCTTGAATCCAAGAATCTTTCACATACCGCATATACACTATATTCCAGCCCTATGATAATAGTGGGTTAATGTGTTATATATTACGTTAAACCGTGAGTCTGGTTGGTAGTTTAAATAGTAGTAGCAGTAGTCCAATAAGAGGGGACTTTTAATTTAGTTGTATGATTTTAAACGTTTATCACTACCCCTCTTTCTTTTACTTATCTTTACGATAGATATATATATTAACTCAACCAATCATAACCTTAATATAAACATAAAGTTTGAATATTATTAGTAAACATTTATAACTATGAGAATATTAAATATTAATCATATGAAGGAATATATATATATTTGTGTAGAGGAATGTAAAATTATAGAAGCAACTTACATAATTCATCGTAGCGCTAGCACCATGCGAAAAATCGCCTCTAAACTCTTTCCATGCCGCTGTGGATTGGTGTTTAATGGGTTACATGGTATTGTCTTGCACTGTATTGTAGTATATTTTATTATATTATATTGTATTATGTTATATTGTATTATGTTATATTATATTGTATTATGTTATATTGTATTATGTTATGCAGTATTGTCTTGCACTGTATTGTATTTACGAATAATATAACTACAATACATACAAGATATGGTCATCGCTTCTAATCCACAGTTAGTGATTGGACTAAATTTTGTAATAGAAAACCTCTTCTGCACTCGCTTAAGCTGCAGGTACGATGGGAATTGGTTAGTATATATAGAAAATATTTATTAAAATTAATAATCTATTTATACTATACATGAGACATTATTATTTTCAACAATGGAGTTATTGCACTGTAAGTATATTGTTTATTACTATCTATTGTGCATAATAGTGTTGATAGATATACAGTAAGAATCGGATGAGTATTGTACTGAAAAGTAAACATATGCAATTAGATTTCAAATGTTTAAGGCCAAGAAAATACTACCTTTTTTTTTTCCGGAATATTTGATAAACTTGAATATTAGTTTAATTAGTGCTTACATTATGTAGCAGATTATATTTGTACACTGTATACTAGGCTTTATAAATATTGGTGTATTTATGTAAGCTCATGTATATTTGTATACTTTATATAAATGTTTTCAAACCGAAGTACTAATATATATTGTTTTGTGATTGGTTTATTCATAATTTGTTACCATGTATAGGCTATATATCATATCAGAAAAACTATTGACAAATATACAATCAAGGTTGTTTTAATTATTTTAATATCCAATAGACTCATTTGTATATAGCCATGTCTTAAAATATGATTCATATATATATATCTATATCCCATAGGATTCATTCATTACATTAAAATAATATATATATCAATTAAAACACATTATTCTAGCTCATTGATAGGTTTAAAGGTAAAAATATAACTTAAATTTATGTAAACATATGTATTCATATATCCACATCCAATGTTTAATGATATTAAAATTCATGCATATCCAGTAAAACCTCCTAGTCAATAATATACAAAACTTGCCCAATCAAAACAGGACAGTACATTCCAGTGAATTTACCCAACCAATGAAAACTACCTTAATCAATTGTGGTGCTATAGTAGTAACAATATTTCCATTTATAGCCTTAATACAGTGCGGTGTCCTCGTCTCTGGGCCATGGCTATTAATCTGGGTCCATAGATCGCCTGTTCCCATTGGAAAAAACTGGTTTATCCTGGCTTGATCATCTCTATATCTAATCTGGAAACAGTCCCCAACACTAAACCCAGTGGTACTTTCAAACGCCATTTGGTCTGATCCGGCTGTGACGTCATGAGTAAGATAGGTAACGGTACTGCTTAATCCCTTAGAGCTCTGTGTAAGGTGGCGCATAAGATGGCTTAGCTCTTAATGGGCCCATATATAGTTTTGTTTTAGAACCAGACAGATGATTAATTACTTAATTACAATTAATTACAATTAATTACAAAAAAAAAAACAATAAATCAATGCTATTTTGTTAAAACAAAATTTGAAAAATTTAAAACTAAATGTAATATAATATATAGATATAAGAATATATAGAATGCATTTTATAATGTTGGGTAGGATTATAGGCAGATGGACAAATGTAAATGACGTGGCTATATATTGATCTATGTTTAAGTATTCTAATAGTAATTGTCATATAAGCTTAGGAAAATCCTTTGGAATCTAAGTATGATTGGTCAATAGTCAGGCCATGAATGAGTAATCTCTCTAAAAAATTCTATTAGTTCTGTCTAGAACTTATGTGTATTAACTTAACCAATTAAGTGTAGAGAACAGTTATTAATCAATTACGTTAGATCATGAACAGGTCCCATGCAATCTGATATATCTATAGTTAGACAGATAGATACACACACTTCATAGAACAAACAAAGTAATACTATATGGATATTGTTGTACTTATAGTAGTTTCTAAATTCTCAAATATGTATTTATTCACACTATGAGTATAAGAGTGATTATAAATATATATCTGGGTTACTGTCACAGTTCTATCGCTCATGATATCCATAAGGCCTAATGCAATTTGCGGAAAAAGTGAGACCTTAATTTCTGACTCGTGTAAATATACCTACATACCTGAAAATATAAGTAGAATACAGTCATACTACTACCGTCTTTCTTAAAATAGAGTTCTGTTTTCCCAGCACTATACCCCGTTGATCGTGTGTTAGCATTTTATGTTATTATAAAGTTTACTTGTCATATATATATTAATGTTTTAATTATAATCTCTTGTTCTTTCCCTATTATTTCTTTTGTTTTATTCTATTTCTATGTTGCAATTCCTTGTTTTTTGTTGCTTTTTTCCTATGATATATATTATGTGCATTCAAAATATTGCATTTTTTCATATTATATTTGTCGATTATCCACTTTATTTTCCTATGTTAAGCAACCTATAGCATGTTACCAATATAATTAACTCCATGTACTGTACGGAAGGTCTCTGACGGCTTATTATTTCTACCTTAAGCGGTTTATAACATCACTCGTGGCCTATACAAACACGATCCCACGTATTCATATAACCATAATATAGGACATTATAATGTAAGATAATATAAAATAACGCAACATAATATAATGTAATACAACACCACACAACAGATGCTAGATGCAATTGTTCTCATGCAGATTTACTTGACTTAATATACTGTGTATGTATAATATATATACGTAATCGTCACTGTAACACAGATAAAACCTTCAGTTAATGATTGATTTTAATATATTAGTGGTTTAGATATAATTTGTCCTAATAGATCTTCTGTATAATGATTGGTTTATAAATATTATCTAATGGATGCAAAGATTGCAATAAGCTACTATGTCTTAGCCAATAACTGAATTATATAAAAGATTTTGTTATTAAATGCGTAGTCATAGGTCTTTCATCACACTTAATTAAATATTATAATATAATTTGCAATCATACTGTACACCATTCTACCTTAACTTGGAATAATATATTAATAAATACAGTAAAAAAAGGAAAACAAATTAGCTAATAACATTAATGACCAATTGAAAAATAAAATTAGTATTAAAATACATTTTATATCTATGTACGTACGAATGTACACAAGACAATCGGCTCATGTGATATACCAAAAGATATTTTCTTTTGTGAATCCAATGTTAGGTCATTTCTACCTAATATCAATATGATTCTCTAGAACAAATTCACGTCATACCATCCAGTTACCATAGTTTCTAATTATCCATTCCTATGCATGTTTATAGTGAATAGAGAATAGCTTAATGATGTCACTAATTACTAATTAATTTACCCGGAAAAGGATGTAACACATACATACACACATAACCCTTAAGAACAAATAAAATATTGGATAACCTGGCTTTTAAAGCTTAATTAATTTGTAAAAACAATTCCTATGTCAATTTCTATACAATATTCCTAAAACTTTAAGACGTTAGTAATTCTTTAAATATTTATTAATATTTTTTGTTGATTTACTATATTTTCTGGTAAATATAATGTATTTTATGCTTGCTAAAACTACAAACACAGCAGGAATAAGATAAAAACTTACCCTGCTCCTCTAATGATGATATTGCTGCTTTCAATTAAAAACCACGCATTGTGGGTATCTCGTTTGTTATTGGTGTCTGCTAATTTATATTTTCCAGGAGGGAAGTACACTACCCCGCCTTTATTTTTCTGGGCCGCTGCAATTGCTGCTCGGAACTATAAACAGGAAAACGTAATAGTAGAATGAGATAAAGCATTTTAACTTGTTTATCTTTTCAAGCTAATTGGTTGGTGTTAATAGTGAATATTTATTAAAGTTGTATATTTGTTTATATAGGTGTAATGCTAAAGAAATATGCAATACCTTACTATATTATACTATTATAATATATCATTTAGTATTATTATAAACAATACAATACTATACCTTATAATGCTATCCTACATTATACCATACAATAACAACTTCTACCGTACTATACCATACTATATCAGAATATAACCTACCAAAGAATACTATATTATACTACACTATACAATACCCTACCGTATCATGCATTAACATATTATACAATATAATAGTCCCCATGCCAAGGTATTCCCATACTATAGTATAATGTAGCATAATACTGTCTTGCAATGCCAAACCATAGCCCGATATATCATAAAATAAAACTATAACGAGGATATATCACATGAACCGAGCATGACTCTACCTATTTCCAACAGTTTTTATATAAATAACATTATACCCTAATATTAACGGATTGACTTGAAAGGATAGTAACATAAACGAAGTGTCATAAATCAATAGTTAATTAATGTGCATAATTGATAAAAGCAAGGATTTAGCGTGGTTAGATTGTGTTATGGGATTTATAATACAATTGGCTACTTTAATAACTGTCAATTATCAATATCAGCAAATAGAGAACACAACGACATTTTAAGATATATAAGCACAGGTATAGTATACAAATATATACATTAGTTTATATATTATTTTCTTTGTAGGGTATCTACTAAGTTAGCATAAAGTTATTTTGTTGAGTGTAAAATAAATAATATTGCTAGTATGCATACATTTTATTGCTGTAAATAAATGGGAACAACAATCTAAAGTTGCAACATAGCATTATACTATACCAAATCTATTTTACATGGTTGATTGGGTTAATTGGGTTGATTGTTTAGGTAGATGGAATGTTTTGTTTTCTATTACCATCAATACCAGTGACCATATTTAGATACAGTTAGTTTACATTTTATTACTACACATGTTGCAACTGTATATTTTTCTATCTATCTATTCACTGCAATAATATATCTACCTAACAATGTAAGGCTATTCGTTTTATCCTCACCACAATAAATTATTTTAATCTGATGAAACATTACTTATGATTGAGTATAATTACCCCAGTGTCACAGAAGGTCAACATATCCGATTGGCAGCCATAATTGGTTACATCAAAGATTGGGCCAGTAACTTTAGGGATTGGGGTGTCCTGGAACTTATATCCAGCGAATGAAAAATCTGGGAGATCCTATTTGCACGTATGTAGTTTATGTATGTATGATGGTATGCATATATGCATGCATTTTAATATTATATAAAGTTAATAAACACAAATGGTTTGTTGCCAAACTCTTTTAATCAGATATATTACATGTTAAATTGAATGTTTGTATCAAACTTATCTTAATATCAGATATAAACTTAAACATTATAATGTAAAAAATACTATTAGTACCCGGATAGAGAGTGATTAAATAAAGGTTTGAATTAATCTGTTAATATTAGCGAAAAAATCAAGGAACAAATTTTGCATACTCGTATTTTTATATAAATGCTGATAGGATATAGATAATAGTTGCTAATCAAAGCAATTTAATAATTTTAAGTAAGACATTGATATAATAATAAAAAACAAATAAAATTATTTTGGAGATGTTGTGCTTTCGTGTACATTTAATCAGACACATTTCTGTCATTTTCATTGATTAAAAATTGAATATACCCGTGTAGTTTTTATATATTCACATTTTTAACTATTCATCTATTTTTACTTTATGTATGCAAGGTACATGCCAAAACTGCTAAAACATCCTTTGGTTTAACATTCTTTCAATTATTAATGAATAAAATTCACAGGGATCGACCCTGTCTTTACTTATATCTAACAATTATTAATGTGCCCAGTTGTTAGGTAAAGGCAATGGAGAGTGATTTCGTTGAGGTTAATATATGTATTACTGTTTATTTTTGTTTTAAAGGTTTATTGACTTAAACCTTACCCAATAAGTTATTCTACTAAAAAACAAATATTTGGATTTTTCTCATACACATTAATATAATTGCACGTACACAAATATATTGCCGTATTGTTATTGTACGTAATCTCTAAAAAAGGAGTAAAGGTAACACAAAATAATTATTATGTATACGCATGCAAAAATGACAACCATATGATAAATATTAAGATACAACAAAAATACCTGTGCCTGCACATACACAAAAAATAATTTTAGATATATAGGTATGACCTATAGTCTCCAAGAAATGATTTCAAAACAACAGGGATTCACTAAGTATCATCAGCGTACCTCCGAAATATTTCCTGCTAATCTTGAAGCGACATATCTTTTCCATATCTTTGCAACATTCTGTGCGTTTGTAGTTTGAATCTGCGTACAAAGTACAGAGACAGAAATAAACACAACAATGCAGCAAAAATAACTAGATGTGGCGAGCCTGCCATATCTTACGGTCCTCATTGCGAAGACCATCTCACTCCCTTGTATTTTACTAAACTAAATGTTTTTTAATCAAATATTTCTATAGCTATGTATATTTATAATATCAGAAATAGAGATATCATTTGTTGGTAAAGTGTACTAAAATCTATTAAATGTTATTTTTGCTTTGTAGAAACCCGACTAGTGTAGAAGTATTACGCCGAAATAACACAATTAAAATGTGTGTAAAGAGGTATCATATATCAAAGTATTTATATTTCTATCTAGACATAAGAAGCTTATTATATATATATATATATATATATATATATTTGATAAAAGGGTGTCGACATATGATTGCACTATTGTAAACAAAGCACTAGCATGTAAATAATGATAATTGCATGTGTTGAAAATGACTATCATCTTCATCGCAGATGGTAGCTTAAGTTGATTGGTTAATATACGATCTATAATGCAATTGCTTGTTGTAAGATCTATTAAATCTCATGGTCGGGGCAGCAGAGATTGCAATTGGTCTGGAACAATAGTTTTATGAGCCAAAGTCAATATTGAAAGATAAATAAATAAATAAGCAAATAAACAACATACTATTTTGAGGGTCAACGCTTTTAAAACTCCAGGACTTTTAAAACAAAGAATTATCGGTTTATTTGAACAAACTACAATCTCTATTGTTTATGGTCAGTTATCTACGAAATCTATTTAATTTAAATTGGGCCGACAGTATTATTATAGTCTCTGAACTCTTCTCCGTTATTATATCTAATGGAGTGGAAGCAACTTCAGTTACTATGGCGTAGGACAAGCATTATGTTCGCCAGGGGGACAATCTCTTACACAGGAGCAATAGTTATTTACTTTACAATTATTAAATTGGGTTCTACATTGTTTTTTATTTTTGAGATGTATCGAGTAAAATATATAAAACAATCGACTATAGTTCGTTGTGCCTATAAAGGTGTACTATAATTACATATAGGGATGGTTTTGCTACTGCATGCCTTATGGTCATAACGCCGTTTTAAGATGTACTCACCCAATCAATCAGTAATCTGGTAGAGGAAAATGCGGGAAAAAGGCAAGTTTTAAATATTCAATCACGCTTGTAAAATTACAAAATAAGTATTTTCATTCTAATTAAATTAATTGGCACGATATTATTCAGCTTCATTGTGGCAAATGTATGGTTACGTTCTACCACTATCATACCTTATATATATTAAATATGTGTATTTTTTATTTCGTTTCCTCTCATTTATTATCTCGTAAATCTAGAATAGAAATATGACCTCTGGTATGTATGCATTTACAATGACCGGTTTTAGGGTTTGATATGATAAGTAACCACTTAGATGCAAAATATTGTGGCATTAAATTATAGGCCTCAATCTTGATCGATTACACAGACTAGGATGACAAGATTGTGTTCATGCGGCAAAATTTAAAATGACAATTTTCTTTATATTGTGTGTTAATTAAATTTGTATATCTAGACAAAACTAAATTTTAAACGTTTTCTATAAAATCATGCCTAGTGTAATTATCTCGCTAATATCATAACATTGAAAATATGTACAAAAACACGTCATTCGTATTTTCCCTTTCAGAACTGAAGCATTTAATTCTTACATTGCTGTTCTTATCAGTACTATTATTTTATATATAAAAACAAATTATGAACGAAATATTGATTGAAAGGTTTTGCAATTTGTTAGAAGTGGGATTATCAGATCACATACGAAATGCACGCACATACAATTCCAACCGATAGATAGACTTATCCGAGATTCGGGTAATAAATGAGTACAAATAACTGGTCGAGTAAATAGTCCATATCTATCATAGTATCATTAACTACGGGCATTTCATTAGTCAATAAATATAAATACAAGCATTTTGTTCAATGAGCTAATTATATAATGTGCTTATGTTTAAGTCATTGAGAACAGGAAATTTTGTGGCTCTCGTTAAAATGTCTTGTTGCATGTATCGGTATCATTGATGGGTATACTGGGGAACCTTTTGATATTGCAACTTGTTAAGCCAATATCATCAGATCCGTCATACATAATAAAAAAGAGTACAACTGATAGTGCTATACAACATAAAATAAATATATTTATTATTTCTGATTTTGAACGTGAAAGGATGTGTATGCATCTTACAACTTTCTTGTTTTCAGTGTGTATTGCTTTCCACTATATAATAGCATTAATTTAAATCTGCTGCATGTTTTAAAGCAATCATATAATCACGATAAATCCTATGTAATTTACGTATCTGTAGAATTTCCTATAAGCGACAAATTATTAATTATTAGTAATTGAAAAATCAGTACTGCATGAACCTAGTTTATAAGCGTAAGTGAAATAGCTTATTACCAACAGTATGACGACTAATTTAATGATGGGTCCGATTGTAATCAATATCATAATCGGTTTCCCATTTTAAATATATATATTATTGTTTTTTGACATGCATACTATTCTTATTGAGTGGCTTATTATTTGTAATAAACCGACCATAAAGTTATCTGTGTTAGCTAGCATTCTTTATGTTCTAAACATGCAAACCTGATTAAAGGCAAGGAGATACCTAAATAAACAAAATGATATGGTAGTGCCTGATCTACAAGCATCAAAATTATTACTTCAATATTATCATTCTGAAGCATTGATTACCCAATTACAATTGCAAGACGAAGAAACCACAATGCTCGTATATCCATCTGAAGCAGCCTTACATTCTAGAGTGAGTTAGATTTGCTAATTTTAGGAAAAGACAGGAAAAGACGATTGTCAATTGCAAAACTACAACAACCAATACAGAGACGGTGAGGTCCCGCAATAATTTTTTATTTTTGTTTAGCAAGAGGATAACCAGCGTGAGATCAATATCGTAATAATATGTATGTGTTAAAGTATACATAATTGATTAATTAAAACAAAATTCCCTTCGATTTCTCTTTTTTTCCACCCCTAATATTGTTAATAATATATATATAAAGCTCAATGTATCTTACAAGCAGACAGCTCACATACGCTCATTTCTAAACACAAGTAAAACTCCCACACTTCATATTGTTTTACCAAGCTATTATTATAGCATTAATTTTGTTAAACCTGCTTAATTTGCAACTGGATATCTTAATGGGTAAGCTTAAGGCCTGACTTGGTTTTGTTCAACTTCTTTTGAAAATTGAAACTGTCCATTTGAAGCCAGGAAAATATTAACTTGCTGCTTCAAACACAAAATAAAAACCAAAACCTAATTCAGCTTATAACCCATATATTTGCATCAAGTAATTCAAAATGTTTTTCAACTCTGCAAAGTCCTCACCATAGAAATCAACAAAGCAACCACCGATAAGGTGTGGTATAAAGTGAAACTTTTTGTTCATTCCTTTGTCAACGTCTTCTAATACTTTTATAGCCTCAGCAATGACCTCGGGCCCAATGACATCGCCAGAGAGGACAACAATATTTGCTTCAATTTCCGAAGACATCTCATCTTTTTTTTTTGTGTTAAATATAGAAAATATGTGATATTTTCGGCAATGCTATGGAAGAAGTTATGTTGTGTTTTTCGGAGCTATCGGCCATTTGCAAAAAACCAAAACATTGTTTAGCATCCTATTGCTTGATTAAATTAACTTATTCCCTATTGATTATAGGCTTGATAAGAAAATTTTAAGAGCTTAATCTAGATTACAAGACATAATTAGCAGTACCATCTGGCCCAATAGGCCCATTAAAGGCTATTCTTCTGTCATCACCTCATAGGGTCACTCGACATAGTATAGCCTAATACTATTGGGTACAGTTGAATGCTTATCCTAACGCTTATTGTGGTAGGAAAACAGTCAGCCATTAATTATTAAATGCCGCTAATGGTAGGTGGTTAATATTAAAGCACGCATTAATTGCGCATTAATTCGAAGATAATTATTTAGGTTGCGATGAAAATACGGATTTGAAAGAGAAGGATATTCAGGTGTCGTAAACAAACTGATATTGGTTGTTAACTTTAAAATGGGTCTTCCGCGCAACGCGGCTTATCGAAATTAATCCGACCATTCCAATCTGGGATTGTGAATTATTAATTAAATTACAAGACCATAATAATATTATTAGTACTAATAATCAAAATCAATAATAATAATAATAATAATAATAATAATAATAATAATAATAATAATAATAATAATAATAATAATATGAAAATGTG
>NAOQ01000227.1:67708-80560 GCA_002751075.1 Ichthyophonus hoferi | reverse complement strand
GGTTGTTTTTCTCATTTCTTTATATGCATCCATATACATTGAATAATAGATTTGTTGCAAGACTCTCAACTTGGGAGGAACAAATAGTCCAGCTGGCAACCTGACAACAAGCAGATCATGAAATGATTGATCCAATATTAATTGTTTTTATAATGTTCTGAGTCAGATGAGATAACTCCTCAATGTAGATTGACTGAAGTGTGCAATTGGCCTAATTATGCCGGCACTAGTTAAAAAGCTGCCCAAGTCGGGTCACATGTACTAATTCAAGAATTAAGATTGAGTTAAGATCAACCAATTCTAGTGGGCCTCGGTAATCTTTTGTAAAATTGTATTAGCCAATAAGAATCTCTACGATAGGTCCCCCATTTACATAATGAACATAGCTATGTGAGAGTTAACCAAAAATTAGCACCCGCAAGAAACCAAGATCGGGAAAGTATAAAAGGAACAAAACAAAATAATAATAAACACGGTTCTCAATCGTCAATAATTTACTGCTCGATTTATGTACTTTATGGTTTGCTTTATATTATGTCAAATAAGTTGAAGTAGATAATCCAGATACTTTTCTAGAAAGCCACCTAATTAAGTCTGGTGTTGATTCTTCACATGCGAACAACTCCATAACTTTTTATACGCAGCCACAATTAGATTACAGCTATTATATATGCAATATATTGCCAAATAAGAATTTAAAAAATATTCTATATCCATTGATCAACAGAGATAAATTCAAGGGCCGCTAGCTAGGTAGGTGGCTAGCTATAATATTAATATATCTATTACATTATATATTATTATATGGTATTATAACTATTTTTTTTTGTGTTAAATATAGAAAATAGGTATGTTTTCGGCAATGCTATATAAGATATGTTGTGTTTTTTGGAGCTATCGACCATGTAAAAAATGGCAAAACATTGTTTTAGAAACAGTAAAAATTAATGCATCAATTGACAATTGATGAGCTTGTGGCCGAATAAATCAGGAACACTATATACTATATAGTATATAACAGGTTAAGCTGTGTAGGATACTACCAAATTGAAACCCATGGGTTTCCATCTAATTCTATCAGAAGATAGTTTTAAATCGATAATTTTAAGCTACTTGACCAGCACAAGCAACGAAAGCCTTAAAATTATAAACTGAATATACATGTATAATCTTGCCTTGCATGGGGCTTCTTGCACAGAATTACTAGCCTATTATGAACGATGAAACTTCAAAAGCACTTCGCATCCCTAAAACATATGATATAATTTTAGCATTATTTTAGCATTACGCAGCGAGAAACCAAATTCAGCGTCAATATAAAAAAACATCAATTTTATAAGAACAATTATCAGTATCTGTGGCAGTTCTATCGACTTGTTCACAACTGTCGGGGTCTCCAATTGTAGTGTTGTATAATGGAACTATATATATATATTATGATATTGTTTAACAAATATTAAATGAATGTAAAGTTTTGTGTGAGTGTGCATGTACGCAGGCATGCGGGGTGGTCACATATACCCAGGTGTACCGGGGATCACATATGTGTGAGCGACCAGGTCTTTATTATTGCTTGTAGTTTGCAAATACTAATCTCATTTCTAGAATGATTCTTTAGCTAGCTACCTCATTGGTGTAACTGCTCATATACTATGTATTGATAAATAAAACTATCAGGTTGAGAAATATTATGCAAAAAGTCTTTATACAACTAACTAATTTCAAGTCACAATAATAAATATTTGTATCAACTAATCCAACTCACGATAAGTCACAGAGACCCACTAGAATTGTCTGATCTTACCACAATAATTACATACTATTATGTTCCTATTTAGATGGCGAATCAACTCATTTCCTCGTTGATGTAATAGTGTTCATGTTATAAACAAATACATTTAAATTAATTGTAATTGTGTGAAGTACTTAGTTACTAACCTCTCCATAATTGGCTAGTATTTTCGTACGTGGAACTATTAATCAGTAAGGAGCCATTGAATTAGCGGTACAAGACTATTAATAGAGACGTTTTAATGGATAGTAATTAGCTTTAATTTTAATTAGGGGCTTTTATTAATGAAATCTTGGGATGGACAACTTTACGGTAATCTAAGTAATAACAGTAAGTTTAACACCTATACCATTCCGATCATTCCAATGTCTTTATCTATTTCTATCATGTACCATATAAAGTTTACTGACTGGAATTCAGTAAAGATGGCGGAAACGGCGGAAATTATATAACATTTACTAAGGTCTCATACAAGGACCGGAAATTTATTAAATAAATCTATATTTTCCAGCAACAAATTTTTCGCCTTAATTTATTATGTCCAAATCTGTCTTCTTTAAAAAGCAACTTAATTAGGCGCCCAATTTTATTAATGCCCAGGTCTATAGAACGGTCTATTCGTATTGAGAAAAACAATAAGGTTACGGTTTCTTCTTCTGATTCTTCAATTGGCAATTCATCAACGATCCGTGCGGACACTACCAAGCGCTTTATACCACTTCCACCAATTTCTCTTTCCGTTCAAGTGCCTTACAATTCAAGCTAATCGGAGACTACAACCACTTCTGACTCTTGATACGGTTTTAACTTCATCTTCAGATACAAATACCGATATATCTGAGATCAACGAAGACGATTACGATAGTTCAGATACTGCATACTATGACAAAAATCGAACCACTTATTATCTGGGCTTTGATCGAGCTTTCTTACTCATCTATGGCTAACAATCTTGTAACAACAATCATATCTTGAAAGCATCCACAGACTCGGCATACAACAGCTCCCTATAAAAAGAGGGGTAACCGAGTTCGTGTAACCTGTGATAAAAACAAAAAGGTTATATGAGTACATATGCTTGCATGATGGTCTTAAAAATATTTACCCAAGGTTACCCTAGTCCTTAAAAAAGTATAATATGCAATATGACCAAGAAAGTAAAACGAGGAATGAAGGGGACACAGATATGCTGTAAAAGAAAAGCACAACTATATGTATAGAGATGGGAATATAATCGTGGTTAGTTAAGGCTAGGGCTACAATTGAAATATAGATTATAGTCGAATCTTCAACATTATTTAATTGGTATTCCCATACCTTTTAAAATCCAAATTAAGATTTTAAATTCCAATCGGATTAAATAAAGGGAAGGAAAGAGAGGAAGAGGATAATAACCTCACAATGGCAGCCTTAATATCTTGTCTATCCTTTTGAGGGTCCCGGTTAGGGGGCACTCCATCGACAATGACTTTGTATGCAGGAAGCAAATAGTTCGTCTGTTGGCCCACTGTGTAATAATAATAAGAAAAATGAATATGCTAGTTTATCTCTCATACATAATATTGTAGTCAATTGAGACATATTATTAGATGGACTGAAGGAGTTATGATATAAAACCAGAAGAAAAAAAAAACAGAAAAACAAAAAAAAAAAAGATGAGAGTAAATACAGACATTAGCGTTCAGTTTTGTTCGTACCAATAAATATATTAATTTATGTAATAGGAGAAGGACAGAATGTGGTATTCCCATTCTGTGAATAGCAAAAAAATGATCATTGCTATATATATTGTGAGCAGTAGTGTGCATGTATTTGTGTAGTAACCTGGTATGAACCATTGAATAATCACCTGTGCCTACAGCCCGGAGGTAATGAATGGGCTTTTGAGGGCAGCGCAGAGCCATGTTTTCAATAAGACATGGGACAAGAGGAAAGATAACACCTGACGGTATCTGGTAATTACTAGAGAGGAGAGATAGTTGTTAATTAATTGCATAGCTGAATTTAATTTTTAACAATGAGTAAATAAGCATACTATTGGTTCGATGAGTAAGACAGAGAGAGAGGGCGTGAGAAAGAAAAAGATAAAACAGCAGAAAAATAGATATAAAGAGAGAGAAAGCAGCAAATATATAGCTGTGTCCACACATGCAGTGTACATCTTCGAGGAAAAGTAAGATAAGGAATTATTCTATGCAAGTTTTAGTTTGTTTGTGCTAATATAACTACATAGAAATATAACATGCCTATGGGAAGCTGATGGGATCTTTTCAACAAATCCTTCATGTTTCATGTAAAGATACATATCTACCCTATTTCTATTAGCACATGAATAAAACACGGTGGCATCGCTGCCCTTCATAGGATTACCCACACAGTGAGATCCTAGTCGTCCGGATTTAATCAAGTTTTGCACCTGAATAAAGAGTATATGAATATATTAGTGCCCTAGAGGACAAACATTGACCTATATATCTATATATATGTTTGGGAGTAGAAGCACCAGTGAATCATGTCATGGTTTACGAAAGAACATTGGTGTGCTGTTAGTAATTGCATTTTAATATTTTAAGTGCTTGCTAATCCATCATTGTCTGGTTCATTTTAGTATCATTTATAAATTTAAAAAAATATAAACAGAAAGGCAGAGGAAACAAGTCTGTAAGAATAAAGTAGAAGGGAGTTGGGTTAAAAAAATGATAAAAAAAATGATAAAAAATCGGTCTAAATAAAGGAAAACATAAACGCATGGCATTTAATCGGGTATTTTAAGTTCAACTGTGAGAGTAAAAGAGTGAGTGATAAACTGTAGAACTGTGGTAATTGATTGATTACAAGTTAAACAGTTTAATACCCACTTTTTCAAGATCCTTATTATCAGTGCAGAATACACTGATATCCACATCATTCTCCCAGGGAATTAAACTGCCATGCCGTAGGGCGCCTATTAATGTATTATCACGCAAAGTATAGTCCAAATTATTCTTGTTTAGCCAGGATATAACAGACTTGGTTGTAGTAAGGACTTTACTGCGACAGCAATTGGGGGCATTGATCTGTAATATGCAAAAGTAATTAGAATAGGTGGATAGGAAAGGTTTAGCTTTGCAAATTTTATTGTTGGAAAATATCAATCTCATGTTTTCAACTAACTTAGGAAGAAACATGTAATGCACACGTGTAAACATCCTCATTTCTCTCTTCTTATTATTATACTATGTTATGTCATTAACATTTATATTTTATGTTCCCCCATATAAATACCAAAAGGTAAAATATAGAAAAAACGCCTTGTTATGACCTATACACCTCTACAAGGAAGCCATATATAAAAGAGAGGTGGTACAAGATAAACAATGCGTGTGAAGTAGAGAAATCAGGTAAGAGGACGAGAAAAAGTTAAATATGCATATAAATAAAAAGAGAAAAGGAAAACGGTCATAAGATATAGAATAAACAAGAGAGTATGCATGAACATTGAGAAAAAGGATATAACCATCATACATATATTATGCTTCAGAATATTGGATGAATAAATAAAAACAGGTCTTGGTTGAAACCTACTCCCAGGCGATACCAGTTTTCACATCTTGGCGTCAAACTAGTGCACCAACCTAAAATCCTTGTAAATATATAACCATAATTGGAGTAGTTTGGGACATTGGTCCAAGAGTGTAGTAAATAACAAAAAGATAAAAATGAAAATATAGCAACTAAATTACGACGAGCATGTTTGGTAGAAAATTTTATTACAGCCATATTTGCGACTTATGGCTGTGAACCATTCTTATTTATAGTAGTAGCTATATAAAATAACGTTCAAACAAGTATTCCAATAGATTTTGGCATTTCTATACAACGGTAGATAATTAGCAGTTACTATTATTGGTGTATGTGCATTGTAAAACCGTTCCTATCGGAACAATTAATATTAGCAACCAATCACGTTGCATACCACTATTTCCGATTTAATTAATTTGGGCATGCCTTTATATAGCTATAAACCTTAAATACTATTAGCAGCTAGCTATAAATAAACATTAATATTATTAGCAGTTACAATTGCATAGGCATCCTGCCTATGACAAGTCCTGCTGACTTGTTTAATAATAATAAAAATGCGTCTTGACATACCTGTACTGCGTGTATAAAGAGGGACATGTTAACATACCACTAAATTTGGTATTATATCTCCTTCTAAAATAATATAGGTCATAGGAACACTCTTACTTCTTGCAATCTCATAATTTCCAAGGTTTCACCAATTTCAGAGTGCCAAGAAACGCCGGATTAACTACTTATGCAGTACCTCAACACATTATGCATCAAAAACACAGCTTGACTGATCTTTGATAGCAAGGGGTAATGTAATGATTATTAATCGAATACCGTTCCACAATAAGTAGATAGATTCTTATCAAAATATTATGGTATTGGAGCATTTTTAATCAATTCGGAAATGAGTTAATTCACCATCTAGAGAAGGACACTAGTATTTAAGTATTGCGGTAAGATCAGACAATTCTAGTGGGTCCCTGTGACCTACCATGAGTTGGATTAGCCAGTAAGAATATTTACAATCAGCTCCATTTAATAATGAATACCACTAAGCAGACGATAAGATGAGACAAGAAACAACCAGGATCATCCTATTGGTTATAAAGACATGTGGTACCGCATGCTACTGCAAGTATAAAAGGAAACCAAAATAACTAATAAATAAAGACCCTCGGCTGCCAATGCCGTTCGGCGCCCACTGGCCATTCACACACGTACGGTCTACTGAAAAAAATTACGAAGTTCTCGTAATATATATAAAGCTTTGCATATATGACAATCACATCGTTATTGTAATATCTGACTAAACTAAACAATCAGCTCACATGTGATTAAAGTTAATGCCTCAATCTTATTCATTCTAAGCCAATTGATTATGCCCCAAGAATCACAAGAGGAGGAAAGCACAATACACAGGTATAACCATCCCGAAGTGAGACTGTATTCAAGAGAAAGCCAGATTCACCAATTTGGACAGAGCCTCCCTTTCCATTGATTCTTCCGAATCTAAGCAGATGTACTCATCTATCACCGGACAAAAGGCTAATCATCAACTACAAAACTACAGTAACCAATTCAAGGAGGGGGGACATTCAATACTTAGATAAGGAATTGACCTTTAATTATTTCCAACAGGACGACAATAAGAAGACATATTGATATCTTACTAATTGCATTATCATAAATACATAATCTTTATAAAATATTTCTACTATCATTTATATATCGCAGTCTATATTATCATGTCCAAGTTCTAGTAAATTTATTTTATGGTTCAACTGAGTTTCAACTATATTGGTTATAATTATTCATATATATATAATGTACATAGATACATATAAATATACATATATATAATATCACACTATCTCGGAAAAGATGCCCATATAAATTCCTTTTTATTGACTATTGTCTATAACTATAAATAATTAAACCATAAAATCTTCATTCATACCTGTTCATAGCCTTATCTACAAAACAGTAAATTGCCTTTTTTGCCCTTTAAAAAACAACAAAAAAACAATTTTATCCAATCGCCCTTTTTGTTCTACAATATAAAAATAGGCCAATATAGATGGGATATATGTATATACTTGTTTTGTTATATTATACAATATTATACAGACTCGGTCACAGGGTTTGTCTGACACAACAAAAAATAAACTTTTTGCAGCTGCTTTTACCATTTTCTACGGTTGCTTATATTCTGGCCATTTATTTTATGATTTATCAGTATTTTTAATATATTTATGTAGTCTCAGTAAACACCTTCTCCAACCATACCACAACCAACATTTTTTTTTTAAAAAAAAGATGTCTTTTGTTTTCTTGTTTTCAATTTCAATTTTGTTTTATATTTTGTTTTATATTTTATAAATTGATCATTTTTCTCCCTCTCTGTTATAACCTTTTCTTTTCAATTGTGTTTTAAATGAAATGTGTGTACATAAAGATACGAATATTTTGAATATTAATTATATCCAGATAGGTGGATGGTTTGCTATATTAAATCCTAATTATTTTCTTTATATTAAATGTTTCAGAAAAAGAAGAAAAAACTGAATGAGTGTCAATATAGGACACGTAAAAATATATCTTTCAACATATTAAATTATTTGCATAAGGAATTAGAGTAAGAATAGTATTTATCAAGCCATCATTTGAAGTATAAAATATTATATCCTAGTAACTATGTATAGCCCGAAAATATTATATCCCCAGTTAAAAGAGATATTCAAAATTTAAAACCTAAAAACTAAACATGATAGAGATATAAAACAATAAAAATTTGTTCAAAAGCGATTTAAACAGTTGCTGGCAGTAGACAAATATGGCAATGTTAACCATGGCAACATCAACGAGCCACCACTTATTTGGAGTGTTCGCTGTGTGTAAACCTCTAGGAATGACTTCAGCTGATGTAACAAAAAAATTAAAAGAAATACTTGAAACACCAGGTATTGTTGGTTTTGTTATTGGTATCCTTACTATGGTTGATAGAAATTTATATCTCCTCTATTTAACACGTTAATAAAAGGAAGTATAAATATTGTGATGCTTTCAGTCTATAATATATTAATAATATCATACTATTATGCCATCATACGTACTCAAACATACACACTATCATATACATACATACCCATTTCTATTAATAGCAGTTTTATATAGTATATATATGGCGTATGATAAGATATATGGTGTATGTACAGGTATATGTATGTGTGTGCATATGCATATATATATATATATATGTATATATATATATAATCTATGGTATATGCTCTCTTGACACCCTCTGGCCCTATTTATAACTATATATATACCAACTGTTTATCATTAGTATATTTATCTATTATTGTCTATATTTCGATGTTTGGGTTTACTTTTATAGTTATTTATTATTTACTGTATCATCGTTAGTATGACCTAATCCATGGTTGGTATGTTTCCCATTTAGGCTAGTATGAATAGCCTGTAGTTTTATAAATAGGCAATATAATGTTATATATATATATATATATATATATATATATGTTATATGTTACAACTTTATTATATATGTAAATATGTTTTTAAGAAGGAGAATGATAAATACAGATACACAACAGTTCCCAAAACAGAGCAAGTAGAATACAGATCTAGACAGTCAGTTTATATAGTAATCTCCTAGATAACGTAAAATATAGTTAGCGTGTATATCACTGCGGTATATACATGGTTGATTTAATAACTAAAATCCGGTTTGACAGATGCAAAACAAACCAAGAAAATGAAATTGAAAATTGGTCATGGTGGTAATTTGGATAAAAATGCTGATGGAGTATTGGGTAAGTAGCTTTAATGTTTGCAATTTAGAAACTCTATTGGTTAATCAAATGATTAATGAAGGTAGAGAGAGAGAGGCCTATGGTGATTAGAATGATAAGAGATATAGATGCTGGTTTGAAGAAGGTATGTATATGTATATGTAATATATTATCTATTATCTATTAATGCTGTCATTATTGCTTAAAAATTAAAATCTATAGCATCTATATGCTATTGGCTATTTAATACATAAATTGATTCTATAGGCTCATATTTCTCTACCAGTACACACTTAGGTGTATATATACCCTTTTCCTAATTTATTGATTGCGTTCTGGCCCATAAATGGTAATAAATATACCATATATACACATGTATATTTATATATATAGGGTATTATACGATATTTCTGTATAATTAGCTATACAAATCCATATATCAGGTATACCAAGAATACTAGGTTGGAGCACTTATTGTTTCTGTGATCATAATAATAATCGAAAGGAGAGTTGAATGAGCTGGAGAGAGTAAATGAGAAGCGGTGTACATAGAGTGGCGATAGAAGGAAGTGTTGTTTAAAACAAGTGTTATTAGTCATAGGCCTATTAAGAAACTCATGGGATAGGATAAGCATAAACAACATTGTGAAATATTAACAATTAAAAAAGAGATAGAGGAATTGGAAGGAATTTTAATTAGCCAATAAGATAAATTATGAGATGCATTAAAAATAACAATAAGAGAGAAATATTAGGCAATAAAAAGTCAAGTATTAATTAATAAAAGTCAAGTGTTAAATAATAAAAGGATAAACGGAAATGAAATATTGCAAGCACCCTTTCCTGTGATCTCATGACAACCATATATGGAGCTATATTATCTAACATCTATTTTTCTGTTCTAACAAATATATACACCAGCTTATTGAATGTTTTAGTACACTGAAAATAAAAATATAACGTAAAAAGTATACTAATATTTGTATTATCTTATCTGCATACAAATTGATTTTTACTCATGTTAAACCTTTTAAGCCATATATAAGTTTTATTTAAAGCATAAGTCTGCACTGGTAACTAACTCACTTAGTACTCTTTCGATTGGATGAGTTATTTTGAATGAATTAACTAATACCTATAAGGATATCCTGAAATACGGAGTTTAGATCAAATATAGGAAATAAAATATGAAGCGATAAAGATTGGATTACAATAATGAGTAACCAATAACATGTGGTAAATATTTTTGTACCTATAGTTATTGGCCTTGGTAGAGGAACCCGGGAATTGTCTTCTTATTTAAAAGGAGTTAAGGTAGTATCATTGGTTAATCTCTTTTCTTCTTTGCTTTTTGTTCCTTTAGCTAACCTGATTTGGATATATATACCATATTACATTTAAATTTAATTGTTTTCTTAATTTTAACTAATTCTATTTGTATTTCATTTAGGTACTATCTTACATAGTGATTAAATAGAAATAAGGTAACAATTGTCATTTCTCTTTCTTTATATTTTATTTCTTTGTCTACTCTGATTGTTGAGTATACCATCTTACACTTAAATTTGTTTATTTTTTAATTTAATTTTTAATTTAATTTAATTTAATTTAATTTTACGTTTATTTTATTTATGTATTATCTTACACAATGCTTAAAAAGAATTAAGGCAGCAACACCATTTTCTCTTTTTTTTGGTTTGTGCTTCTATCAACTGTAATATATACACATATATACACATATATACAATCTTGCAATTGTATTTATTTATTTATTTTAATTTTAATTTTTAGTTCATTGATTGCCTTCCACTGATATTATATTAAATGTAAAAGTTAATGTATTTACATATATCCTATTTTACACATTTTTAATTTAATTAACCTGTTGATTGTATTTATGTACTGTGTGGCACGTATTTAATTATCCAATCCAATATGCTTGTTATGACTAACATATGTTTCTCTATGCCTATAGGAGTATCGTGCTGTTGGCTTTCTTGGTTGTTCTACAGACACCTATGATAGCACAGGAACCGTGGATAGGACATTGTCCTGGGGTTAGTAATGATAGATGGATAAATACTATAGAGTTCCTATAAATGTGTATGTATATATATGTGTGTATATATGTATATATACATATATATAGAGCATAGGTAATATCAGCAAGCTATTGACACCTAAGGATAAGCAGACCATGTTAGCATGAAGGTGCTTGATGATCACTTGGCACATTTCCGAGGGAACATCATGCAGGTGCCACCTCAGTATGTTTTACTTTACTATATTCTTTTATTTGTTATGTATTTGTTCATATTCTTTGGTACTGCAAGGCCCTCTGTTTCTCTGTTTTTGTTTTATGCTTCTAAGTGTGTTATGTGTGTGTACATGTATGCACAGCTATAAATTATTAATAT
Source organism: Ichthyophonus hoferi (assembly GCA_002751075.1). NCBI lineage: Eukaryota > Ichthyosporea > Ichthyophonida > Ichthyophonidae > Ichthyophonus > Ichthyophonus hoferi. The sequence continues at coordinate 68,984 of NAOQ01000227.1, read as the reverse complement.
GTGCATACCTAGTATTATACTATTATAATATCATGCAAATCTTCATTTATTTATATTACATACATATATACACATATACATATATACATAAATACATATATGCATACCCCTCTAGATATTCGGCCTTAAAGAGAAATGGGCAGCGCTGTTCTGATCTCTGTCGGCAAGGGAAAGCACCTCTATTAAATCCCCGGCCAGTTAGAGTGGACCAGCTATTGTTAGAAACAAATAGCACATTACCCTATTTTTCCTTAAGTAAGAATATATTTTATATTTTATATTACCATCTCATTTAGTGTTTTTGTCCTATATTTTCTATATTTCTTTTTCTTTTTCTTTTTTTCTCTACCCTGTTTTAGGTAAACAATGTAGCTGGCTTACCAATGCATAAAGAAATATAGTGTAGATTCATTATTGTTACATGAATCCTTATATCTCTATATCTATACCAATACCGTATACACTCTTGTTATTATTTTCTAGTTCTATTAGTTTGTTTAGTTATATATTGTGTATAGAAGGTCTTGCTCCTACTACGATTAATAGCTATATATGTATATCTTGCTTTTTCAGTTATTAATATTTAGCTTAAGTAGTGCTTTAATTTTATCACACAGGGTGTTTGTTGATCTTTTATATTTTTATCTCCCTTTATTAATGTTTGTCTGTTTTTTAAAGGATGCATATGACATGACAACAATTATAACTATTTTTTAATTTGGTATGTACCAATCATATTTATAATATATATAAGGAAAGTTACGTGTAAGCCTACCACCCTATTGCTTTCAAGCAGTTAGTTATCATCACCTCAGGCTTATATCGTCTAAAGTATTACTGCAAAGTATATATTTGTCTACATGTTATTGTAAAGTATCACCCTGTTGCAATAGGGATGTGAGTCTGGATTATGTGTGCCAAATATATAAAATCTATAAAACTAAAAAAACAAGGTGTGTGGTTTACTGTAATATATTAAAAATTAAATAAAAATTAATGCAATAACTGTATTGGAGGCCTGCAGCTATACGGTGTGGTGGTGGGTTTTACGTAAGAAGTCTGGTGAATGACATAGCGAAAAGCCTATATACTGTAGCTCATTTACATTCTCTCACAAGGAAACAACATGGTAGATATGCTATACACCTCTCAATCTATTTGTTTTAAATTATTTTAAATCATTTCTCTTATTGCTGGAAATGGAGGGTTATACATTTAATATTTTAATGTTCTCCTTATACGTGCTTTTTTATTTTTATATAGTTTTACTTATTAT
>NAOQ01000227.1:29941-59689 GCA_002751075.1 Ichthyophonus hoferi | reverse complement strand
CCCTTCCCTCTCCCTCTTCTTCATATTCCACTACACCATCTCCGTCATACAATACCTACACACACAAGCACACCTAACCCAGACCAAGTACGGCATACAACCTATGTTGTATACTATAACAAACTCTCTGTCCCACATCCTACCTTAGCGTCTCCCACTATGCACTCTCCCTTGACAGACACTTTGTCAAGGTTTTGCATTGACAGGACACCTAGATATTCAGGGTTTCTTCGAAGAAGAACAAAAACAAATCGTTAAAAGAGAGACTGATTGCACGGGGTACGGGGTGTGACAGAGTAGGAAAGGGATTGGAAGGCATATAATATATAATACTTGGATGGAAATGGATAGAGCCTATACTCTATACTCTATACTCTATACTCTACTCTCTACCTTATACTCTATACTCTGGACTCTATACTCTATACCCTATACTCTATATACTCTACTCTATACTCATATTCTCTATGTTGTATACCCTAGGATATAGATAGGTCCTAATATATATGCAGGGCCACCTGACTACAAAGGTCATAAATATAGGTGGGTATAGAACAGGGGGCAAAGGAGATGATGGGAGAGGGTAGGAGAGGGAAATAATACAAACAACATCAGCAAACAGGATTATTACTTCATAGGTAAATAAAGAGAGTCGTCATTAGCGGTAATTTCCATGGCTGCATAGTCAGGTGATTTGAGATGTTCCAGCGGTGAATCTTCTTTATCTAAAAAGGATAGTATATATATATGTAAGATAATAAGTATAACATAATAAGATAATAGCTACAACACAGTATGACAATGACTATACAGGCTGACATTGACACCATTATATATGTTAGGGTAGGTAGGTAGTAAAGAGACATAAGCCAGACTATGTAGGTATGAATATATCTTATATCTATCTGTATCACATCCATATATGCACACCTATATACTATGTACTATATGCATACATACATACACTATTATATACCTATATGCTATATATATATATATATACATAATACTATAGAGCCTGTACTAGATAAATATCTACAAACATTACTATGTACTATATACATATATACATCTATAATAAACCACAATTATATCGAACAAGGTCATAACGACTACTTTGCAATAGTCATTATATAATATACCTTCTTCATCGGGTTCTGGGTTGGGGGTTGATAGATTTGAATCAAAATCTATAGTGTTATTGGCTGGTGATGTGATCGGTACAAAGGGATCGGAGGAAAGGGGAGACTGTTTAAAGGTGGGAGAGGACATGAACGGTAATCTAAAAGGAGAAGGGACATTAGTAAGAGAAGAAAGAGTGGACAAGAGGGAGGGAGAGAGAGAAATGCATACTCATAGTCGACGGCCATTTTATTTAAATCAACCACCTCTTCTCCCTTGTGTGTTTTTCGAATAAGTACCCCTCCTTCCTTCAAGATGACCTGTAGGGTAACAGAGGGTTGGCATAGCAACGGAGTTAATATATATCTAGTTTAATAGCGGTAGATTAGGTATGTTTTTAGGTGAGGTAGTAAATTTAAACAAATTGTAGGATACCGCAATAGTATCCTAGTATATATCAAAGTGCTATACTCTGCTCATTTATACCTTATAAGGTCTTCAAAAAGAATTCATTTCATTGGTCCTAGGTCATATGTAACCTCGCCTCATTGGGTAATTAACACCCTGATTTAAAATGCACTTAAGAAGCTAGTTCACGTTAAGATTGAACCAGTCAAGCTTTCTAATGAAAGTTTTAATATGAAGCATATTAAAATATATTAAAGTGCTAAATGATTATTAATACAAAATAAAAATAAAAATAATTTTTAAAAAATAATATGTTGTAAATACTAGCATATAACTAAAGCCTCTACCTGGTCCATAGACTTTCTCTTCTGTTTTAACAGCCAACTATGTAGTTCCTTTGACGCCATCTCCGCATGAGTCATAGTAACAATGGTTTGTGGGTCAATCTCATTGTTGAGTACTTTCCTATTGGAGAAAAAAGTGAGGTGAGGAATCAGATATTATTGGTGGCTGCTCAGGAAATGCAGAAGGTAAAAGATTATAAAGAAAGACAAATAGGAGGTAAATATTACAATAGCATATAAGAAGGCGTGAGATTGATAGAGTGAGCATTGGCGCGGGTGTGTGGCATAAGGTTTAATATATAAATATATGTATGTATGTATGTATGTATGTAATTATGATGGCATAATAATATAATAGTATATAAATATAGTTCCAAATACATCTCATCTCAACAGGAGTAATGTACAGATGTATATATCTATATACACATTATAGCATATAAGAGAACGATGACATATAACAAGCGGTCTAAACAATGATAACAATAGGTGGATAATACAAAATAAACAATCCATACTTGTAAAACATTGCGTTCTTCTTATCTCGAAGATTGAACAACAAAGCTCTATGCTTGTGTTTATACTTGGGAGTAGTGCCGAAATGGCTGAATAAAGCCTTCTCTATATCATCTGTAAAGCAAAATAGAGAGGAAAGAAAGGAAAGGGAAAAGGAGAGGGAGAGAGGAAAAGAGAGAAGAGAGAGAGATAGACAAAAAGAAAGCAGAGGAAGAAGATTATAGGTAGATAATAGGATAAGAAGATTAAGGATTTTTTGAAATGATTGAAAACTTGGTTGCAGTTTGGGGGTCATTGGGGGTGGAGGGTACATATTATAATCAATTAATTATTTTAATTTTCTGACTGCTTATTGATGTATAGATAATTTTTTAAATATATATATAGGGTTCTATTCGTGGCTTGGGAGTAGTTATTCTATGCACAACTTCAAGGTTCTAGCTGTTATATACCTCTACAACTTCAAATAATTATTAATATCATCCTTATTATAAATATTATTGCAATATCTAAGTTTTTATAATTAAAATTTTAAAAACTGGTGGACATAGGCCAATCCATTATTCTAATCTTACTGGTAGATAATCAAAACTAGCTATTAGTCCGTCAACACGGAAATTAAAATTATATATATACTTATAGCTATAATATATATATATATCTGTATTTAAAAGGTCTAATGTGGGGTTTTCATTGGTGGATGGTAAGGTAGATATCATACCCGCCATCGCTGCTACATCAATATTGCGATCTACTTCATGATCTTCTTCCAATCGTGCAGCTGTGAGTCATGGAAAGAATTAGATATCGCGTCATGGGAACTATATTATTAAGGGTCAAATAGGTGTACGTGTGCATGTATGTATGTATAGATTAGCTGTGAGAATATTCATAAATATTTACTAATGATGTGGAGCCAATCAAGGAAGTGCCTACGGGTATTAGGAACAAAAGATAAAACGTGTATAAGCATTGAATTGGGTGAATGATATGATAGGGAGAGAGAATAGGAGGGGTAGTAATGCAAAAGAAATGCATGCCTGTATGTATAATCACGTTATAATTACGTAGGTAATGACGCAGGTTGACTGGGACAGACAAAATGGACGTGTACATAAAAATGGGCATAGATAATGATATATTGCATCACTTGTATAGGGAAATACTATAAATAAATAATAGGGTAATATACATAGACATTAGACAATATACATAGACTTATTAGATAATATACATAGACTTATAAGATAATATACATAGACTTATAAGATAATATACATAGACACACTACTTTAACTAATAAATGGGTAAATTGACAGGGCAATAACACATAACAAGGTGGATTAATAAACTAATAAAAAGCAAATATATTATATATAATGGGGAGTATATACTTAAACTATCCACTAGCTGTCTTCTGACTGTAGCCCTGATGTCATCTCCACTCGTTCTCTGTAAGTGTTTCTCTACCCGCGACCTGCCCGGTGGGCCTAATGATTAGCAAGTAGGTATAGGTATAGGTATAGGTATCAGTATAGGTAGGTACAGGTAAGTAGAGGTGTAGGTATGTATAGGTAGGTAGATAAGTGGATATATATACGGATGGTAGAATGGGTGTGTGTGTGTACATATCATATGCATGCTGATGTGTGGGTATATGTGTGATTGTAAGCATTTCTATAAGCTTTGACATATTAAAATAAACCAAATATATATGCAAAGAGAGAAAATAAAAAGGAAAAAAATAAACAAAAAGCAATATCAAAACATTCCTTACCCACTATTTGCACTATCATCAGATTTAAACCCTGATTCTGATTGGCGCCTCTCTTTTCCGCTTACACTTATTGGCCCAGGTATTGAAGTCTTTCTTTCCAAGGTACTCACGTTATCTACAGGTGGTAATGATACACTTTCTGTCTCTGTAGGGGTGGTGGTATAGGACACTGATGGACCATCTAACCCGATGGTGGTTGATGTGTCTGTATCTAAGGGTGTACTCTTCTCTGCTTGCAAATCATCCATTGGCGTTTCTTTTATATCATATGACTCTTCTCCTATGGGATGCTCTGGTTGTGTCTCGCCTCGTCCTATTAGTGTATTCTGATTTATGCTTCCCTCTACTAATGGTTTATTCAATAAAATCTCTTTGTCTTTATCTACACCTAACGGTTCTAACTGTGGATTAGATAATGAATGATCCTGTACTGGCTGATCAATGGGTGATTGAAACTTGGTTTCTTTAACTACGTCCTGTGATTGGTCTATATGTTTAATAGTCGCCCCTGGTGTCTCTTTTAGAGGTGGGTCATCAATCCTCTCAGACGTAGATGATAAAGAAGGCGTTGCTATGGATTGGACTAAAGAAAGTGAAGACTTGATTGGAGTAGTATCACGTGATGGTTGGGGCTGCAGGGTATCGGTGATAGGTGTACTGGAAGGTATGACAAGATTCTCCATTGGCTTATCTGTTATGATGTTGAAACATTATCAGTGTGTATAGGTAAAGGCCTCTTAACATGCGCACATACATACTATGATATATATATATATATACAAATATATATACATTAAATACATACATACATACACATATATATACATACCTTTACAATTTGGACAAAACCATTGGCCCGCTGCCACTGCCATAGCCTTATTAATTTTTACACATGAGCCATGGAACCAATCGCCACAGCGATCACACATCACCATAAACCTATTCTCATGAGGTCGCCTACATATACAGTATAGCTTGGTGTCATCATCACTGCTTACGTCATCTCTCTTTACGTCATCTCCTCCTTTGTCGGACCCGGTGCTATTTTCTGCTCTCTTTTCCTTCCCTTTAGGCTGATCAGATGTTTTTTCTTGGTGAATGTCTGACCTTGTCCTTCGGCTACTCCAACTTCGTAATGAGCGCAAGGATCTAGTTATAGCTATATCATCATTTTCCCTTGCATCCTTTGTAGCCACGTCTGCTGTTTGTGGTTGTGCTATGTTCACACCAGAACGTAAAGGAGAGGAAGAGCCCTCAGCATTATTAAAATTCTCGTCCGTTTCCAAGACAGTTGTGGATTTCTCTATCTTAATATCCTCTTGTGCTCCTGTATCTAAATTTTCTTTCTTTTCTTCTAAATCAACTGCGTCTTCCAGTGGTTCAGGTGGTGTTTTTATCGCGAGGGGTTGGGGTTGATCTAATTGTGGAATGGTAGCAGTGTGATAGCTATTTGTTATTACAGGAGATTGACTGATATCCCAGTACGATTGTAGTTGTGGTGGGCTCTCTTCAATGGCAAGGCCGTCTGACTGTATTGTGTCGTTCACCTCTGATATGGGTTGACAAGATTTAACTTCCTGCCCCACCTTTTCTAAATAAACATCAGATATATCGTTAACAACCCCAGTGGATTGCAACTGTGGTTGTCGAGCTAAGCTGGTGGTTTCATTTTCCTCTCCTATTATTTCCTTATCTACCGATGAAGCAGGTGCCAAGGTATGAGGAGGACTGCATACCTTGTTGGCAACAACACAATTCTCATCTAGCAAAAGTTCTTTTGTGTTAATCAATGTTTCATGGCAAACCACCTCAGGTTCTATTACCTCAGTTGCTACACTATCAATATTTGGCACGTTCTTATCCATAGGTGAATAGGATGGAGAGATACATGTTTGGGCAGTGGAGTCAATTGCAGAACTCCAAACCTCGTTTAGTACCAAGGTATTTGCAACTGGTATATCATCTATAGAGACAGTAGTTGATTGAGTTTCAATAGTAGGCTTTTTTGCCAGCTCAATTGGTCCTACCACACTCTCCTGTGTGTCTTTTACAAGGGGTACTTCTTTGGCCTTGCTTAAAATATCTTTCCCATGTAACATATGATCCGTAGACGCTTCTCCCACAGGAAGTAAATTTCCTCCCTCTCCCTCTCCCTCTCCCGCTCTCTCTCCTGCGTAATCTACCAACACACCATCACTGTCTAACATAGTTGCATTATTCTCTATACACTCAGCAATTAAATTATCATCTCCTAACTTATCATTAGTAGTAAAGGGGTCTGGTGGTGATATAACCTCCTCGACCGGGTAGGTTCCATCAAGACCAGGAAACTCAACCTGCTCTCCGTCCTCTGCAGCCTCTGCAGCTTTGAAAACTAGCTGTAAGCTATTAAATAAATCGGTTTCCTTTTTCATGTTTTGTCTTATATTTTGATCACAAGTTGTTCAAGAGGATGACAGTGCTCGTTTACAGAGCAGATATGTTTTATGCATGCTTTTTCTCAAGTCAATATACGTAAAACCTTTGGGGTGCTTTGTGCATAAGCAGTTCCCGTTGAAAAAGTATTAGAAAAATTACACAAAGCCAAACCCTTTTAGTATTCTATGATTTCCCTTCCTATTTATATTTATATTTCACTATCTAGTACCTTTTATTTCCCTTTTTCTTTCTCGTAGGGAATTTAACATAGTTCATAAAAGACCATACTTTTAAAACATAAATTCAAAACTACAATACTATTAAAATAATATCCCAATAGTAGAAAATACTTCCAACTAATATACCTGAAAGTAAAAGACAAATTGTCTGAATTCTTTATATTTTATGTACAATAACAAACAAAAGCCTACCTTACATAATAAAGCAATACGTGTTTGTTTGTGTTTTCAGTACTGGCGTGCGTTTTGATTTACATACCCACAATGTCTTGCTAAATCATGGCATATGTATTTGCTTATTTTTTTTAACTAAAATTAGACTAGAAATATTTAAGTAACATTAAGAGAAAGATTCAATTGGATTTTGTTGAGATAAATCCTAAAACTTGTAGAAGTATTTAAATGAAAGGCATACATATAGTCAAATAGTAATGTTTTTTTTTTGATATTCTATTGAATATTTCAATTTAAAAATTGTGAAATATTGCTATTGTAAGATTTATTGGCGAGGGCAGGTATGTAAGTGTGGCAAAAGAAAATATAATATTGAAGTAATTAATGCATTGCAATTATGAGAACGTTTTTCCACGCGATTTGGGTCATGGGCAATTAATCTACGAATAAGTAGTTTGGCAATAATAGGCAATACTGTAATGTTCTTAGTTATGCCAAGTATCTGATTTTTGTTTCTAAAATCATACTTTTTGAAAACGTCCCATTATATATATATATATATGTGTTATTTATTTGCAAAAAAGTAGAATAGTAATTCCTTTTTTTTAATTAAACAATTGCATTTAAAAATTGGCTGTTTAGTCATATTCATAATGGCTACATGTCATATAAACCACATGACACATTATCGGACAATTCTGTTTCATGCCGTAATATATATATATATATATATATATATTATAAAAAATAAAATAATAAAACAACTTATTTTTCGGTCGACATTGTAGTATTTAATAATAAATTATAATTTGAACTTAGTATTATATATTATATTATATTATCCTATACGATGTTGTAGTCCGTTGAACTATTGTAATAAAACATATAATTCTATATAAACATTTATACCTTATCATATCATATTTTGATATGGATGCTTTCTGCTTTTTATTTTAACAGTATATATAACCTTCGTAGATGTATCACCGAAAATAGACAATGTGTGAGACAGTAGTTTTATTATGATTTCCATTCCGTCCAGAAGCAATTATGAGTTGGCAATAATTGGCTGAGCATATTGCAAGTGTTATGGCGCGCTAAAAGCACTCGCATGCCTTACAATAAGCTTATCGAATGCCTTGCCTCCCATTCTTTCAACATGGTTGTTGCGTCAAATTTCCCGGACTCTTTCTTCATGCGTACTATGCCTAATACTTGTAAACCCCCGTAGCCCTTTGACTCTACAACCATTCTTATATATATTTAAAGGTGAAAATAAGGTTGCAATCATGGGGGTTTTGCGTCTCTTTTCCATTTTTCGTGTTGAAGCAACTCACAAAGATCAGAGCTTTCACCCGCTCGACATTTAATGTTTACTTGCTTGTCAAATCATCATACATCTATGTATCTGCTAGTATAAATTAAGACCATTTCAGTAGGCATCAGAGGTTCACTCTCTATTAGTACCTTAAAAAGCCCTGACCTTTCGTCCTTGGAAAACAATTTTCTTTACGAAAGCAAAAATTCCAGCCTGACACAAAATTTAGACAAAGAAAAACAGACAATATACATACAAATTAAGCAGCGATATTACAAAAATCAGAGATTAATCTGTTTAAGGATAGCTAGTTTCCTATTTTGCTTGTGTGAAAGCACAAGCATCGCCATCCCATAGTATAACAGTTTTTAAATAAAAAAAAGCAATGCTTTTATTGTAATTCCTGGAACCACGTGAAATGCATTTATTTATGGTGATTCGATCATTATAGTTTGGTATTGTCATTGGAGGATATAAAAAATACTGATTATTAACAAATAAGGAGGAGGTTAATTTTGTAGATATTTCCCTTTTATGTTATCAGTATACCGTGGCAAGAAAATACCTAGCCAGCATATCAAAATTGTTAAAATAGAGATCTTCAGTGACTGTATAATCACATTCTTTAGTTAATATGACAAGACCTGATTGTAAAAACAAATTATTATTTTATATGATTAGTCTACTTTAAGCTTTAAATAATCTGTGATTCGCTAACGAATATGTGCTAGCTTAACCGAAATCTAATGTTTTACGCCAGTGCACCCTGCTGGTTCATGTCTCAGCAGGTTAAAAGCAGTAAAATATATTCTATACAGTTAAATGCATTATATAATTAAGAAATTACTATGGTTTGTAGTTAAAAAATAACTTGGAATAATTGATTTTAATTGATAACTACTTGCCTTTGTATAATAAAGTTCTACAAAAAAAGTGAAAAAGAAAATAATGCAGACATAACTGAATTCTTTTTTTTCGATCTTGACCTAATGAATCTTAATTAATGAATTAATTGGTTAATGAGTTATAATTATGAGCTTGACCCCTGATATATATATGGACACGTTTTCTTTAATATGTATATTTTTTTTTGGTTATTTTGTTTTATTTTTTGGGAGTTTTATTATGATTATTATTTCGTGTATAATAACATAAGGTAATTTTAACTTGGTTACCAACGATTTCTAGCCTGTACGTATTCCACACCTCGTGAGTTTTTAGTAAGGTGTGTCAAGTGTTTTCCACGTAGTCTTTTTTAAAGGCAGAGCTATAGTGTGTTACATTATTTTTTCTTTTATATCCCCCCACTGGGATGTCAAAAAAAAAAAAAAAAAAAAAAAAAATCTACAAAGATTTAATTATGGTGTATATCTATATACAATGCTCGGGCGAATGAAACATCTTATGTTGTCTTTGTAAAATATAACCAAACGAACAACGTAACATATAAACAGCCTAATAGGTCTATACATACACACGTTTATGTGTTATGTATATATATCTATGCAGGCATTAACCTTCAGTAGGAGAGCAACACAGTACTTACCAAGTTTATTTCCATTGGGCCAGAGTTTTTAACGAGCTCCAATGTGAAACTGTACTTCTGCCGCATTGGGTGGCAGTTTTTTTTTTAAAGCAAGACACCATGATGTTCCAGAACCAACCTAGCAGGGTTGATTACAAAGATATGCACTTTTTAATTTTTGACACACCGACTGATTCGAACCTACCAAATTACATGAAGGTATGCATTTAGATAAATACGAGGAAAAGGTTTGGGGACGGAGTGGGTGAACTGGGTGTGCCCAAACCTATGTTAGTGTTGTGGTGTGTTTAGCTAACACTATAGCCTCTTTAATTTGGTAGATTTTTACGGCGATACTGTATTTTTGTTGTTGTTATCTTATGGTTAAAATTATTTTCCTCTATAGTTGACAAAGTGGCAACTGGTATTTTTATTTTATTTTTATTTTTTGTATTATTATTTATTTTTATTTTTTTTCTTCCCAGTTTCTACTTGGGGGTGTGCTTTATGGAAACACGTTCAATAGAGGAACCAATATGATTGAAGTGTTAAATATACGCTTACGTACTTTTTGATCAAAAAAAAATCACTTGTTTTTATTATGTAATTATATCGGCTGTGACGATTGGCTCAGGGTATTTTTTTTTTGTTCTCTTGTGATTATTGGTGTTAGCTAAAATGAACGTGATTAATCGAGTCGTTTATAGTGAAGGAGTTGACTTGGAAGATGTATAGCATAAAAATAATACCCCAGATGTATTAATACTTAGGTGAATGGAGATATATAGGACATAGTAAAGGACTGGTTGTATACTTGTTTATAAGGAAGAGAGTCAATTATACAATGGTTGTAGATGCACCCACTATGCTGTGTAATCAGTTAATGGGGCAGTATATATAACATAAAAATTGACAAGGCAGTTTTAATGCAACGTAAATGTATGTCAACATGTAAGATAAAGGATAGTAATTGCTTTATTGATGTTGCGATGTTGTGCTGTAATAATGGTTTAAGAGAGTCAGTGTATCATAGCATATCTAACCCATTCCTTTCTTTATTTTTATAGGAATTTAAAATAAACGGAGTAACTAATGTAGTAAGGGTTTGTGACCCTACTTACACAGCCGAGACACTGGAAAATGCAGGGATAAAAGTACATGTATGTAATCTTATGCAATTACTCCCTGTGGACTAGTAGGTCATACCTATTCATACTTGTATTCCCCCTTTTTTTTTGGTTTATATCATAAATAGGGAAGGTTGTTTTATTTTTATTTTACCATTTAACTGAGTAGTGCCCTCCTATGTTGCTTTACTTATATAATACATATACAATTAAATTATATTGTACCCCCTCATCTAAGCTTCTAGCTATCTATCTCCTTCTATTTCATGATGTATATATCTTTGTATCAATACCCCTACCCACATAATAATGTGGATATAAGTAATGATACAACCCCTTCGTTATATAGTTTAACCATATTTAAATGTATACTACTGTAACTTATTTTTCAATGACAGGCAGTGCCGTCAAAGACATGTTGTTTGCTATATCACTGTGGATGCACCAATCGCCAATAATATCATTGATCTATTTCCTTTGATCGACCAATAGAATTGGATGTTTGCGGATGGTGACGCACCTCCCGCCCATATAATTCGTGATTGGCTACTATTGGTCAAGAATACATTTGAGGCTGAGGGAGCCGATGAATGCAAGCCATGCATAGGGGTACACTGTGTGGCCGGTCTAGGAAGGTATGTTATATTGCTTCTGGGAAAGATGAAAAGGGCGTGGAAGAGAGTAGGTTGTGTGTAAATGTAGTCATTATTGGGTAGATGGGTCTATTTTAAAGTATGTATTATTATTATATAAGCCAAATAGTTTTTATTATTATTTTGGCTTAACATATTATTAATGGTGACTCAGTGTTTAATATTTTTGAGTCCTATTAATCTTTTTTTTATTTTTTTCAATTTGCATCTTTCTACCTATTCCTATGCTAATAAATATTTGTAGATTATTGCTTTTGGTTTTATGGCTAGTTTTTTGTCTTGAATATATATATAATAAGATACACATATAGGTGATATGTTTTTAGGCTTGACCTATATTCCTTGTATATTTTTACCTTGCAACCACCCAACCCGTACTATTCTTCTACATAATATATATATATATATGATAGTTATTTTTTAGTTGTTATAGTAATACTCGCCTAATATATATTCAATTAATACCAATATCAGCCATATTGTCATAGAAAATATATTTGTTTGTGTTAATATGCATTTTTTTAATTTTTACGATCAAGCTGAGCAGTCAAAAGTAAAGTTATATTCCTATTCATATCATTTTCAGGTGTTTTTCTAACCAGTACCATTACCTTCGTCGCCTATGTCCTCTGCCTCCCTTTGTGTCTCCCAAGCCTATCCTATCCACTCATCACTCAACCATTGACTTAAATACAGAGCACCCATTCTTGTTGCTATTGCACTGATGGAAAAGGGAATGGCCCCAGAGGATGCTGTACAATATATCAGAAAAGTTCGCCCTGGGGCTCTGAATAGCAAGCAGCTAAAGTTTGTACAAAAGTACAAACCCAGTAAGAAGAAAGATTGTGTAATTCAGTAAGGATTTGTTTGTTATTTTGTGTACTTATTTGCCTGCGGCTTCTTTCTAAGTCGTGATGCTCTCTCTATAATTAGGTTTTATACTTGGCAGAAAAATTTGGTATTCTGTTGCAACTAATTTTTATACTGTATTAGTATTGTCTGATAATGGGGCGAGGTTTTAGTTATTTACACATAATTGTGTTAATGACTGACTATGATGATTTAGATAATTAATTGTCTATTGTATTGCTAGTAATATTGACTTTTGTTTATTTGCTAAAAAAAAAACAGACTATATATTTTCTTTTACGCCGACCACTCTCGTTACTGGGATGTTCCTACTTTCTATTCAAATATTAACGGAGTGTGCATGCCGCTTACATGATCTTTTGCCACTCTGTCCCCACTGGTTGGGGTATGCATGAGTGTGGTTATTGGAAATAAAATAATATGATTTAGATATATTTCTATTTCCATTTTTTGTGTACTGGCTATATGTAATAGTAAATGGAAGTACTGGCCTTAAAATGCATATAATACTACTATGAGATTGGCTCTATATATATTTAAGTATTAACCGGCTATGCATAGCTTGCATGCATGATCTTTTTCCAGTTTGACCCCACTGGTGGAGCCATGTATTAATGTGGAAATAACATAATCCGGATATATTTCTATTGCTATATTTATGCCCACTAGCTAAATGTAAGCATTATCACTATAATTGTATATAGTAATACTATTGAATTGCTGCTTCAATCAATCTGATAGGTAACATGACAGTTTTCACCCTAAATGTGCATGTTTTTGTACTTCATATCTAAATTTATCAAGGTCTTCATAGTTTGCTCATTCTTTATTTTCAGTTTTTTCTCAAGTAGTTATCTCTTCAATGCCCTTCTTTGACGCTATATTCTTATGAAATGCCTTGCAAGTGTATAAAGATATCCACTGGTGGCATCAGTGCTATCTTAAATAGGACACCCACAAAGAGTTATTGAAGACGGAACACTGATACTACTTAGACATTGGAAATAAAGCCACTCAGACTTCTTTATGAACATACTTTCACTGCTAATTGGTTGTTTATACAATGGACTAATTATTGACAATCGTTTCTTTCCTATTATTACTATATGTTGCGTTGGTTAGAGTAATATACCAAGAGATTCCACTTGCCTGTATTAAACCGTAAGATCGGCGGTGAACCAGCTAGTTACGCATCTGAAATAGGTTTCTAATCTGGCATTCTTGTATCCTATCCATTATATTGATACTAATTAATATTCATCTTTCTGATTAATTTCAAGGACACATGGTTTTTAAGTATAGCTAATGCTAATAGTTGGATCTTATTGGCACCTTTATATAATTATTAAATCAGATCTTATCCAAGATATGCAAGAACTATTTAAAATCTCGGTTGTTTATAATCTCATGGCAAAAATATTACTATTAAAATAACCTAAACCTACATTGGTCTTGTGTATATAATACTAGCTATACATTATTATTATTATTTGCTATATAGTAATACTAATTATTGTAGAACAATGTTACAATTCTAAAACATGTCTAAGTCAAAATCATGTATATCTATTATCTATGTTTGTACAGTATTGAAAAGGCTAGTACCAATGTTAAAACAAAAATATTGAATTAACTTGAATATTTCTTAACATAATAGATTTAAAATTGAAATTATAATTTCAAATAAAATCCAAAAATCAATATATGTAAATGCTTTTTGTCAGGCACATATATCCAGTTACATTGTGTAATTTCTCAATCGATAGTGAGAGAACTATTGAATTATTAGATCTAATCTTATATATGTAATTTCTCAATCGATCGTGAGAAATAATGAATTATTAGATCTAATCTATGATTACGTGCTTGATCATGGCTGTTGTTGAGAATAATAAGTCAAGGCAGAAGTGTTCCTGTAACTTAAATTCGTTTAGAAGGAGAGGGAATACAAAATAAAGGGGCATTTAAACGTACCCCTTTCTATACACGAAATGCAGATATGCTAAGACATATTTTTAATAAACAAATCAGCAGGACTTGTCTTAGGCAGGATGCCTAAGCAAGTTATCTCTTCTGCCAAAACATGCGATCTAAAATGGAGGAGCTCTACCATTGGCTGGTTTATTTTTGATTACTATAATTATCGTTACGGAGACGATAGAGCGATATTGTTGGTGAGCCTTCTGCTTTTCGTAACCATTAATTAATAGTTTTAATAAACTTGAATTATTTCTTTACATAAAAATAGTAATAAAAGTGTACCGCTCGTACACAGAGATAGTATAATTATGGGGTTTGGAAGCTAACACCGTTGTGGCAGCAGCTTAGAGTTGTAATTAATAGTTTACAAATATACCTACCAAAATGCCACTTCCACTGGATAAGGCACAGGTATGGGTCCAATGCCTAAATACTATGAATAACCATCATATTTTTCTCTCATTTACTATCTAACTTCAATAAGATTTCTAGATTTCTAACTATGGATTTTTCAAATATCACATACATACCCCAACCGATATACATACGTACTCTTCTTTTTGGTTTGTGTCATAAAATTTCTGACATTCGCAATGCTATTAAAATGTCTTAAAAATATGGGTTTCTACTTGTAGGAGCATGCTAGGCGAGAGAGATCTGCCTTTCTGCTTGCAGCAGCAGCAGTATTCTTTGTTCATCTATTCAGGTGAGCTATTTCTACACAGGTTATCATGTTTTTCTATCTAACTACCTACTACCCTAATAGTCTACACCATCTCATATTCATATCCAGTTTAGCAGCCCCTCTCTTTCTGGTCTTTAAAAAGGCTTATATTATATTTATGAAGCACATCTAATCTATTATTAACTCTACAAACACCAACCCTGACACTTATATATTGGCATATTCATACTATTTATAGTTCAAACTTCAAACTTCAATGCAGCATACAGAAGTAATCCTCCTTGTTCACAGGTTGACTCCCTGCTACAGTCATTTTGATTTAATTACCTCAGGATAATAACCATTGATTTCCATGCGTAGTGCTTTCGTGAGGCCCTTTGGAAAAATTGTCGCACTCCACATGGCGTCGGAATTATTTCTTTCTCTCCGTTTACTATTAGCCTCTATTTTTCTGTTTACAACCTCTTACCTCCGAGGGTTTGGCGTGGTTCCTCCTAAGAGTACTTACAGGTTAATATTTATATCTAGTATCTTTGACCTTTGCGTCTCGAAGGTAGATGAAGTGTATAATTTATAGTTTGTATTTTTTGTTTTCTTCTTTCCTCTATTTACACATTTAATTTTGGGTGCACAGCTAAAGTCACAAGTGTTTGGTTTGCATATCTGTGTATTGATGTGTTATGTGTTGCATTTTCATTGATGTGAATGTGTATGTGGTATATTATAACATGTTATTGTGTCTACACAATATATTGGTTTAATATTTTTATATAACATGCATCCATGTGTTTTTATTTTATGTAATACACGTCAACTGTATAGTACAGTGCTATATAACGCGATGTATGTGAATAAATATTTTATTAATTTTCATTTCTTTTGTCTAATAGGTCATATTCTGTATTTTATAATAGTTGATAGGCCAATAATTAAGTAGATATGATTATTTTAAAATTTAAAGAACCTATTACTTTTATAGCTAAGATAAATGACCATTTTCCTGATTAGTTAGCGATGTATAATAGCAGCTATTTCATTTGAGAATGATTTATTATTAGAGATTTACTGTGATATATTTGACCCAACTTGCTCTGAAGTCACTCACCTATAAACACTTGCATTGTATTAATGTATTAATACCTGTATCTAAGCTCTTTATTACAATATAATATAAATATAAAAACTAAAAATAAAAAATATTTCGATGCTTAACCACAATTGCACTCAAATATATCGATCTATTCATTCGACTAACTGACTATCTGCCATCTACCTATATCTATAACATACGTTTTTCCTCCACCCTGTCCATTGGCACCTCTATTCTCTCTTCTATCTATAATATTATCTCGTAACTCTATCATAACTTATATATATATATATATATATATTATTGTATTATACCCTCTTCCTTTTCGTTTTACTTGTTCTATCCAGTGGATTTTCTTTCTCTCTTTGAAAACCACATCTATCTCAACATCAGCTATAATATCTGCCACTCTCCCAACCGTGATAACCCATGTTATAGATTTCTTGGTAGAGGCAAGTACTTTACCATCTCTACACTATTCGATCTCTATTCTACCTCTGTCTATTTATTATTGTTTATATATATATAACCACTAATAACTTGGTATTGCAGTTTATCTTGATAATCATTTAGAGTACATAAGCATCAACAAGATGAAACCAAAGAGATGAGTTAGTTATAATGAGGATTTTGTTTGTTTGGTTTGAGATCATTGTACGTAATATATGCTTATACTATCTTAGTATGCTATCATTCTTGTATTTGCATTCTCCCACTGTTTTCTCTTAATGGATGTCTTCTTTCTTTTCAGCATTTCTATATACTATTTGACTCCTTCTCCCCCTCTCACACCTACCTCTTCGCTTCCTCTCATCTCTACACCTTGTTGTTGTTATGTATTCCTCTTTGGAATGCCCTGTTATTATCAGTTCCTGACTGTTTTCTTCTTCATTCTTTTTTTTCGTAACTTAAACTATACCCAACCATACTCAACTATCATTTCTAGACCTGCCATCATCAATAACAATAAAAACATATTTTGAGTACAGATGACTTATTACACGTTCCATTTATAATACATATACATACTATTATACCATCATACACCCATAGGGTAAAAGCCATCTCTCTTTCCGTCGGATACTAGCCATTAGCTTAGCCTGCCTTGGATCAGCTCTTACTATTGTCATCTCCATGAGAGCCAGTCATATCGAATCACGTTCAACCCTTTCGGGTGTATCTCTCTGTTTATTATCTGTCGCTATTGGTGCTGTGGTACTTATATCAAAAAGCCGTGTACCACGTTCTGTCAGCAATGATTTAATTGGAGCATGGGAGAGTCTGGTTGCTGGGTTGATACTTGGATTGGTGTCCTGGTTAAATGGTGCCAGTGCTAATTGGACTGATGCCTTTCAGAATAAAGAGGTATGCGTGATATGTCTATGTGTACTGTGACATTCCGAAGAGATAATATAATAGGTGAAACATAATGAGATAGTAACTAAACTACAGTGGGATAATAATTTCACCATCAGAAATGAACAAGGAAAGAGTCTTGTATACGTGGATACTAATATAGGGAAGAAGGATTGAAAAACCAGACAAACTCTTTAAGCCTAGTCCAATGGCCGACATATTTATTAAATCTCACACGAACCCTTATCTCACCGTTTACCTATACATACACTCAGATATCTTTTGCATTGTTTATATATACCGCCTACCAAGCCATTACTGGACCCTTGATGCTCTGGTCTCTAAAAATTACTGGGGCGTCTTTCTTTGCTATGACGAAAGTTACCTTGGTAAGATAATATTTTTACATAATATCTATATTTCCACCTATTTATTATGAAAGAATATTCTAGCTCTGTAATATCCCTTTAATTAATGTTAATTCAATTATCTCTTCGAGCTTATTTTACTAAATTTTATTCTCTAGTACCAATTTGTTCAACAAACGTTATGTAATTTCAATAATACATTTTTTATAAACTCCTTCATAGTTATTACTCGTACATATGGAGACCAAAACACGTCGTTGTATATCAACCTTTCTCTATCGTGTTAAATAAATACTTTTTATATTTCTTTTTATCTAAGCACATCAGCATACATGCTGTACGTTATAATCCGCCTGCAGATGTGAACAACAAGAGCAACTTGTTATTATTTTGTTTTCCAATGCATCAAGGATTGTTCATAGATTACATTGTCAGTTATATTGATTTATATCTCTATCCCTTGTGTTTTCATCACAACATTAACATTACTCTTAAAGTTGTACCATATATCTAGGTCTATGTCTCCATTGTTATTCCCCTTTGTGCTCCACTTTCTTTGTTTTAATTGTCTCCTGAATGTACCATCTCCCCACAATTATACATGCATCTACAAGTGCATGTGTTGACTAACCCTTCAATTACATACAGCCAATATTCAGTGCCATTCTTGCGTACTTTATCATTGGAGAGGTATTATCCCTTGGCCAACTGGGCGGTATATTAATTGCTTCGTGTGGTCTAGTTATGTATATATCAGTATGATATAAATAATAACTTATTTGAAGCATTCATATCCATTTGAAATGTACCTTTCTCTGTAGTTTTGAAGTTATTTTCCTTCATTCGAATATTCCCCTCTGACTATACTCGAATCATTTTAGTACGAAAAACAACCAATAAAATTACTTCTATATACCAGCTGGGAAGTTTATCGATTAACATTAAATGATTAGAGGTCATGAATATGTTAAATATATATATTGTTTTTAATAATGTTTGTTTCGAGTGTATGAAATGCTTAATTGAGCTTTTGTAGATAAACTGCTAATATCACTACCGTCTGTAGATATACAGAATCATATTTTTAATTGTGATGAATGTAACACAAATCACTCTAACGATGTATATCATTGCAGAAAATAGATGGGTAGAATAATGAAAAGAGTTGCAACTGAATTATTATTGACAGAAACATAAAAATGTTGATGGCTTTTAAGACTGTTATTGTGTGTGAAGGTCTGGTGTTTATATATATATATAAGTTTATAAATAAATCTCCTATTCTTGGTTTTATTTTTTAGATAATATATATTCCTTCTCTCTCTATCTTTATCTATACCTCTCCACCTACTTCTCTTACCTAATGAGTATGAGTATAAGATGTATTGTTAAACGTAAACCTTAACTATAATTAATCACTAGATTTTATTATATAAAAAATCAGCAACTTGCTTTGATCTTGAGTGGACAAGGGCACTATTGATGTACGTGGCTTTCAGCCTGTGCAGTAATTATCTCGCTGATGTTTTGGATGGTAGCTGACTATTGGAAGCAGAAAATTTAGAATTGAAACTGTGCAGCTTCTAGTTAATCACTACAGAATCCAAAGTCATCAATTTGTCTCAAACAGAACCTTTTTATACTTTCTAACTATAGTATATTATATAAAAACTACTTCTGATCCTAGCATTAATTAATCTGATAATTATAACAATAGTTACTTTGTCTATAGTTTATATTTGGCTATATTTGACAGTGGTATATATAAACATGTAATATCATTGTACAATATACTCCTATCGTATCAGGAGTATTTGCGACCCTGCCCATTATAGCGGATAAATGATAAATACATGATTAATGGCACATTATATCATATTACTGTGATTATTAAAGTACTACTAACAAAGTTCTCAGTATCATCCTGTACAGTCGATTTCTTTAGTGTTCGGTGGCTACTTTACCTGTCAATTGCCTCTGGCACTTGACAGGTTGATCTTTGAGTGCTTTTCAGTAATAAGATATGGTAGATTTGGATAAATATCATTCCTCATAATCTATCATGTTTACTATACTTTTGATAATAGGAATGGAAACTGGAAAAACATCTGGCCAAATCTTTAATCACATATATTCGAAACTTGAACTTGACTGCTTTTTAAGATAAATTAGTAAAATAAGCATAAATAAATTAAAATACATATCTATAATGTAGGATCTTCCTCTATAGTGCCAGGAATAATAACATTTCAAGTGATTGTTTTGAATTAGTTATAATAGATAGTAATTAATGAGAGTGTCATAGCATGTTTTTAAACTCAATCTTTTTATGCAACTAGTAGTTATACGATGAAGTAATTTGCTTGACTTCCATTAATAATCCAATTTTCTCATAAAACTATCAGTCAAGATTATTATATAGTAGGTTAACAGATAAATTGTCGCAGATATTGTTTGATTGTTCTTTTTTGAGACTGGGTTGAAAAACAATATGGGATTTACATATTTCCGTCCAGGTCATATATATATACCCAGTATTGTTTTGGAGAAATATTTCCCACTATAACTGTATTGGAAATACTAAGTAGAGACAGAAGCATTCCTGCAACTTATATTTGTTTAGGAGAGGGAATACCAAGTTAAAAGATGTTTTAACGTATTCCTTTCCATACACGGAGTAAAGATATGCCAAGATATATTTTGAATATAAGTCGGCAGGACCTGTCTTAGGCAGGATGCCTACTCAATAGGTTAGTTATCTTATCTAAACTCAAAATATATATTGCATAGCTGGCTTAATTTTATCAGATCATTTTGGATTGCCATTTATTGCCATTTAACACCATTAGATTCCACTAATCTATCTTCCCAGGGTATATTATGAAGAAAAATATCGAAATTAATAAATAGG
The DNA here is from genome assembly GCA_002751075.1 of Ichthyophonus hoferi. Taxonomy (NCBI): domain Eukaryota; class Ichthyosporea; order Ichthyophonida; family Ichthyophonidae; genus Ichthyophonus; species Ichthyophonus hoferi. The sequence continues at coordinate 38,808 of NAOQ01000227.1, read as the reverse complement.
GTATTTCATTGGCTACTAACGCATTGAATAGCATTCCACAACATATCCTCACTGGCACAATGCCATCCACTTCAACCATGTATTATGTATTATAGTCGTTACTTAGTTTTGGTTTTATTTTAGCTAGCATGGGGGCGGAAAGTTCAAAACCCGCTGCCAAGGCACAGCCTCTTCCAAAATATACCAGGGAAGAGGTATGCATGTGAATATTCGCTTTAGAGTTACTTTCTTTTCGACTACTAATAATTAATATGGAACTGCAAGCGTGTTTTGAATAAGAAGTAAACGTACATATCGTCTTTTTTCCTTTGTTTTCGAAACTTGCTCTGGTATTTATTATATTATTTATTCTATAATTTTTAAATCCTCCCCTTACCTTCTTTTGCAATGTAATATTGTTTTATGTATTCTCAAGCAAACCTATCCTCTGTCATAGGCTCTCAAACTAAGGGCCTATTTTTAGGTTAACCATTTGAATCGTCGTCTTTACCATTAACTTGTGCATTTTATCATTTTATGGCATATAAATATAGGTTACCCCACATAACACATTTATGTACACTCAAATACGTGTAATCTTTACCACGACCACAACCAATTGTAACCTTATATTTTATAATTAAAAATATTTCTTTTTTTTCTGTAGATGTTTCAATGCTTTACCTTCCTCCACACTCACTTTCTCTTCCTTTCCCTGCAAATCTCTCACTTCCCTCCTTTTTTTTTAGTTATTTCTCCAATTCATCCTCTATATCTCCTTTATATTATTTAATCTAGTTACAAATTCCTCCACTTACTGTTTATTTATGTTATTTCTTACTCTATATCTATTTCAAACTCGTTTTCAAATTTTAATGCCTAATAACTCTTTCTCATCTTTATCTTTTATTTTCTCGACATATTAATCAGGTGGCGAAACATAACACCAAAAAGGATATGTGGATTATTATCGCAGGCAAAGTTTGTAACGTTACTGAGTTTATACACGAGGTATTGAATTACAAGCTCTATTCTTTTTCTTTTCCATTTTATATAAGGGAGCATGTTAGGGTTCTAGTATTTAAAATTGGATTGGCTTGGCCGTTGCATAATATGTGTATTACACTATTTTAATTTTTTTCTTAATATTATGTGCTTACATATACTTCATTTTTTTATTTATATATGTCTAGATGTTTTTTCTTCTTTTCTATCTATTGGTGTGGTGTGCGTATTTGTGTATCTAGTTTTGAAGTTGTTTATTTATACCAACTTATGTCTCTGAATTATTCTTTTTATTTTATTTTTATTTATTTACTCATAGCTGCATTGTATGTATTTGTATTTTACTTACATTCCCTTTCTCTTTTTCATTAATTATGGCGCCTTCTGGTTCTATTTTTACTATTGTTTAGTGGAGATTTTTATGAAGTTAGTTAATAGTACAAGAAAAAAAAAGAAAAAAAAAGAAAAACAATAACCATAAGATATTTAGCCATACCTAATATTAATGTATGCAATTGTGGAATGACTTTCATATTCAATGAAGCATAAGTTCTGCCTAAGTACACCTGAATTAAATATTAAATAGATTTTGGATATATGCTGTTTTACAGAATCAATCAGTTTACCGATCCTATCTTATCTTTAGTATTGTAATATGAAGTGTTGTAATGTATTTCATTGTAGCTTATTCTATAATATTTATAATAACATGATTTATTATTCCTGCAAAGGAAACTAGCACTAGATAGACATTGAAGATTGATGTTTTGTTTTGGTAATAGATGAGCCCTGGATAATCGTATGGATTTTGAACATTTAAGGAATAATAATATTTATGTGTCTTTTTCAAACGAACTGTCATTTAAAAGAATAGCCAGATAGTGAAATTCTTACTAGTTTAGTATGTGTTACAAGATCATGTCAAAACCTACATTGGTCTATGAGGTAGTTTATTCAAAATTTTGTTTTTCTTTTCTTGTCCTTACTGATATATCATCAAGGTCCATAGGCACTGTTGCAAGCAAGTCTTTGTTTTGTATGACTTTGGATATAGATGCATGAGCTTGAGTATTATAATTGATCATTCTGTTAATTTGAGATTTTTTGGAATCCCCATTCTAGCTATTATGAAATCGTATATTAATTTACGCTGGCTGAGATATAATATTGATTAAATTATTAAATTAAATACTTTCGGGTAATGAATAACTTACTGACTGACTTGTCTTATAGCATCCGGGAGGTGCCAAGATCTTAATGAATGTTGCTGGTAAGTGATAAATCTTACGTTATCTATATACACTTCTTTCCCCACCACCACATTTAAGCATACATCTGTATGCTTATATATGTATGTATATTACTATACAATTATGTTACTGCACTATTATAGTATTAAAGTATTATATTATTATATTATTGTACCATCATAGTAATCTACTATTATATGATTATACTATTATCCTATTTTGCTATGATACTATGATGCCTTTATATAGTGATATAAGCACAAACGTTTATTTTTAAAGGAACCACGTCTATATAGATATGGTTGTTTTTCCCCTCTCTACTAGGACCAAGATACAAGTACATACATATTCAATCATGGATATCAATCTACCCTATGTTACTGTCATATGCAATTGGATAACCCAGTGAGGCTATTGTTGAGTAATGAATGGACACTACAAGATCTTTTATTTGAGAGTAAAGTAAATTCTAAATGGAACTGGTTTTACACGTCTTAGTCTAGTACAGATGTGGGATTTTTTCCAAGCGTTGCATGCTGTATAAGGGCATAGAGGATGTAATATGACTGCTACAGTACCGTGATACTGAATTATTTCATTCATTAATATATAGTATATACATGTGTGATCCCTGGCGTTCTCTCTTTCTCTCTTTTTGTTACGCTATATCGTTGACTATTTTTCGCTAAGGGGATAATATTGTTGCTCTTTCTTATCCCGGACGAATTTTAATTATTAATCTCTTACTATAAACTTAATTAAATGGAAAAACACTTCTGCTACTACGGCAAGCTTGCCTATAAGTACAAATTTTGTTTCGGTTTTGGTAACGATTTTATCTTTTCAACAAAGAAAAACTTTAATATGATACAATGTAAATGAGTAATTGATGGTATCTCAGTGGGCTAAATAATGTCTATTTTATTTACATTAGTTCTAATTAAGAAGGTATGGTATGGTACTTGTGTAATATAAATATGCAGTGAAGTTTTGAATATGTAACTAGTGCATTTTGAACAGGAGAAGATGCTTTGTTTTTTGCGATTTATTTATATTTTAAATATAGTATAATATTAACCAACCTTTTTTATACTTTACTATACACAGGTCAAGATGCTACGCGTCAATTCAAGGACACAGGCCATAGCAGTACAGCTGAACGGCAAATAAGAAAACTAGTCATTGGTGAAGTTATAAACTGAGCTGGTGTCATTAATATGCAAGTTTATAGAGGTTGTACATGTCCGTATATATATATATATATACGTCTTTCACAGTTTACAATAGAAAACGTGGCTTTAATGGAAGCATCAGCCTCATTAGCTGTTGTGAAAGTCAGTGTGGATGGATCTACTCGAATCGTTGAGAGCAATTGGTTATCATCTGGAAGTGAAATCAAGAGGGAGTTGTGATTCATGTGATTGGCTAAAATTAATCGTTGCCATAGTTACTACTATATATATGCATGCATGCATATATACATGCATAGATACATACATACACGGAGTTAAATACATCACTACATATGCACAGGAAAATCTAAAAATTATATGCATACTGCTACTCTAGATAACCATTCTCTTACTTTCCTATTTCTATATCCTAAATAAACAACACAAATATTGATAAATGCATGTATACAAACTATAAAAATGCACTTAGATTTACCTGAAAATACATAGTAATCCAAAAAAATATGCTAGTAACACCAAACATGAATGTGTGTATCTATGTCAAAGTATATATAATTTGATATATATCACTCTAAATTGTTTGAATTAGTAATATTATCCAGGTAGTTTATTAGGATATATATATAGTGTTATGTAACCGCAGGAAGAACCTTACATTTTTATGTGAAATACATTAATTGAATAAAAACATATTTTGCAATTCTGTTATATTCATCATAGTGAAAGAATAGTTTGAGTCGATGTCTGTTGTGTTGTTTATAGACTGTATTGGTAAAGTTTGCTATCATTATAAACATAAATAACGAAAATGTGTTTGGTATCGAAGATGAGAAATATTGTTTATTATATATAGTCTTTATTGTAAATAGTTCTGATAGTTTCTCGTATAGGTAAAGGCAGCCAAACTGTAGTTCAGCTTACATCTGTTAAGATTTGATGTTACTAATTGAAATCATTCGTGTACATTGATTTGATTGGTTTAATAGATGCCCATACAGTATTTTTACTTTACTGTGGTTTGTCTTTGTTTGTTTTTGAAAAACAAATGGACTACTAGGTAAGAAACCTAGATTACACTAAGCATTTAATCCTAATTCAACATAGTTAGTGACGTCAGGTAATTAATCAATTATCATTAGCTAATATTTAGCTTTTAATTATCGATTGAAACCTCATTCTAAACACAACTGAATAGTTAGAGGTACAATCCCACCTGAACAGTAAGCATTTTCGTACAAGACATTATGAAGTATACAGCCTAACACCTGAAGAGGCTAAAGTACTTCAACATAATTATGTTAGATGTCAGAGAGCTAACACCAACGTAATCTATTTTTAATTTTTGTTGTGAGAAGCCGTTAATTTTTCGATTTTGGTTCCTCGGCGTACTTTTAATGAAAGAAATCCATAGGTATTTAAATAACATGTTTTGTGTATATGATTGCCATCATTCATTTATTAAAGCAATTCATTCGTTTAGTTACTTCTAAATATATATTTTTAATCTTTCACTAACTTCCTAATTTTGCGCACTTATTATTTGTTGTTAGATACAATAATATTCTCAAATAATACTTTCTCCTCTATAATAGGATGAAATGTAAATCAAAGAAAAAGTTTGTATGCCAGTTGCAATAAAATGTATTGTTTGACCTATATTTGCACCATGTATAAATAATCTTTTTTTTTTCCTGAAATATCACAACCAATTGTTTTGCTGCAAACTTCAATAATTAATCCAGTTTGAGGATCTTGTTTAAAAACATTAAACGTGTCACTATCTCAGAATCTTGAATTACTTCCCATAAACCAGATTGGAACTAAACCAAAAATAAGTACATTCGGTGTTGAGTCACGGAAGCGTGTGTTCCTTCCCAAAGTTCATAAAATACTAAATAAATAACTCAAACATCGTATACAAATCAATATAAACAATACAAGAGAAAATTAGAGACTAAAAAATAAATAATACGTAACAAATAGAAACAAGTAATGGTCAATATATAATATCTTGTTTGTATTACTCATATATAAGCCAATAAAACTTGCAATATAAAATAAAATTTAACATAAGTTTGTACATACTATTTTACATCTTGGTCTAACCGGAGATTCTATGTAAATTCAAAAATGACATCACGTTTGAGGACAGGTCGATGGCCAATTTGTTATAGCTTAATAATACCTAAATATTAAAGCTATTTGAATAAAAGTACAAAATAAAGCATTAAAATAAACATGGCCAGAGTTTCTTCTAAAAGATACCTGGTGTTTCCTGCATTAATGTTTTACCAGGCATTATATTTATTATTAGATATAAAAAGATATGTATGCATCTTTCTCTTATGCCCTTAACAATTTCTTGTTTTAGCGCATTACTCCCTGAAATGCTTTCTTGGCTTAAGTGATGTCAAAATGACGCTTTCAACATGATAGTTGGTAAATTTCACCCAAAAAATCCTGACTTGGTTACTACTACAATTAAATCACACAAAATGATAAAAATTGTATAGATACATAAAAGGAAACAAAATATATTAATTGAGAATATTTATTTTTACTTTATTGGAGCTATGATGAATTTTTTTTTATGAGGCGGCGGGGTTCAGTTATATATATATTGAAATTCCTTTCAGAATAAGTTTGTTTGGATTTTTTATGTACAATATGAGAACCTTTTGTTCTTACAAGACCCATTAAAAAATCTTCAAGGGCTCGGTAACTAGTAGTCTGGCACTGCCTTATATTGTCCTTTAAATTCCGTATTATTTGCCCGTGGAGCTGGGATCTGATCCACACTTTGGGGCGGGTGCAGAACAGCCGCTCTTTATTGGGAATAGCAATGCTGTTATATTCGTAAAAATTCTAATCGGGTTTAGAGTACCAAATAAAAAAACAAAAGAATATTGCGGGTCAGTGGTTGATTTTATCCAGTTAGAGGCATGGTAGAGACAGGGTCAAGGATGTAGATTATGATCAGTCCAAATGACATGTTCTACAATCTATATACTCATAAAAGATCTGCGCGTACTATTAACAAACCAACGAAATGTTGGAGCAGACAGAAGACGAATCATTTCCGTCAGGGCGACAATGTAGAATAGCATCTATCCATTAGTTGGATGATATCGCACCCTTTTACATCATGAGCTGACTAATAGGAATTAGATAACATAATTGTTAACACCCACCGCCAATAATCACATGCAATTGCACCCATTCATGTAATTGATTACGATTAAATGTGAGGTGTTTTATTATTGGCTTATCGTTTTTTGTTATTGGCATATTTGGTCCAAATATAGCTTTTAAAATCCATTTCACATGCTCACCTTCACCGAATATTGGGAGCTTGCGTTCAACGTGAAAATGAGGTAGTCACTTACCATTTGCGCACAATTATAGAAGTTTATAATCAATAGCATACGTAATTTCACTGCTGAATTAACAAAAATATAATCCAAAACATATGCGAATACTCGAGTCCTTCACCGAAGTGCAGTAAGGTAAAAGATATGTTTGCAGCATATTTAGATCAAGTTAACAACGGCGTTACGTTATTTTAAATATTTTGCAATAATCGCATTATTTATTTTTTTGGAATTATGAAACGAATTTATCCAAATTTGCAGATTATTTAAAATCTGTACGGAGATATATATATATATATATATATATTGTGAACCCACATTATATTGTTGAAAACAACTCAACTCATTGCCATAACCTTAATACTTGCACTTTTACCTTACTAAGACTAACATTGATCTTGAGCTACATTTTAATTTCCCCACATTTTGGGCATTTAACATCACATCAGAAAACATAAAATTCATTAAAAAGTGAAAAGAAAGGCTAAGAAAGATTTAGATCAATCTCCGGGCTCAAGATCAAATAGATCTAAAAGGTGTTGCTGCAGAGGGTTTACATGATCGATAATCATGAACCCCACTAAACTTCTTGATCCGATACCTGTGTCGTTCTAATTGATCGACTGTGTGATTTTATAATCCCACACATCGGAAATTATTAGGAATTAAAAATGAAAAGATTATTTATAGCACTTTGAATACATAAAATAATTAACGCAGAAAAAATTATCAAAAGAACCATTTTTTTCTATATAAATATTCCATAAAACAATGTCACTTGAAAAAAGGAGTTCATATGCCAACCCATTTAAACCAATGACTTTTCTCATAAGGGCTTTTCCTTTATTTCTTATTTCTGTGCAGACCAATCAGACGATCACGTACCATCGGGTGAAGTTCTTCATCGTGGTGGCATTGGGGCAAAAGACACGTATAAAAGCTTACTGTATCATTGCTTTATTTATTAAGTCAACATACATTTCCAACTTTTAAAATTTTAATTTCTTATAAATTGTGTTCGTCGAATAATCTTAGACTGCTAGTTCTACCTTTAATAATAACATAGTATTTTTGGTGTTGCGTACGATTCAAAAACCATTTACAAACAAATAGTTAACTTTATTGATCAGTGCTTTCTTTAAGTACAAATGGATGTATTAGGTCCGAGTGCCACTGCAAACTCCAATGCTCTTCATCACCGACAGCGAAAGGCAAGATTCGACTTCGTGCAAGTACTAAACATCGGAAGTACAGCTACAGTGTACAAGGCAATGGAGTTAGAGACAAATAATTATTATGCAGTTAAAGTCATGCAACGAACTGAGGCTAACACAAGAATCATCCGTCGCGAGGTGGTTGTACAACAAAACTTTAATCACAAAAACATTGCGAAGGCCTACGAATTTATTGAGACAGACAGTCACTTCTTTTTGATTCAAGAGCTTCTTTCTGGTGGTGATCTTTTCGATGCAATTGCCACTGGCAACAAAATTAACGAAGCAACAATTATGCACTGGATGCGTGGGGTACTTGAGGGCCTTGCCTATCTTCACGAAAAGAAACATATGGCACACCGTGATATAAAACTTGAAAATACTGTTCGTGTCGCACCTGGATCAAATGAGGTCAAATTAGTCGATTTTGGTTTTACCTGTCAACTTACTGAGGTTTCAGATACTATCCCAGGGACGGAGGAATACGTAAGTCCTGAACTTCTTGCGGGAAAGACAAATTGCTGCTTGAAGAAGGCGGATGTTTGGGCTGCAGGTATCCTCTTATGGGCCCTTCTTTGCTCTCAAACAAACTATGAATTCCCTTGGAAACGTGCAGACAATACCAGTGATAGTTTTTGTCGGTTTAAAAGAAGAGATATGTCCTTTGGGCCTTGGCGCCAATTCTCAGTGTATGGTCGTTTCCTTCTGCTTCATATGCTGGCCATTAATCCCGCGGAACGATGCACTGCAGCTCAGGCACTTAGATTTATAAACGAACATTGGCCTGTAGTCATTCCTACAGTAGTCGGTGTATCTATCATAAAAACACCATGTTGCACATCTGCATCATCCTGA
>NAOQ01000227.1:5781-18109 GCA_002751075.1 Ichthyophonus hoferi | reverse complement strand
CTACAATATAATATACTACAATATAATATAATATACTATAATATAATATACTACCATATCTAGCCATGTTCTCTTCTTACAACATCCAACATATAACCGATAACATACAGCCCAAACACTACCACACGCCCTCAGGCCTGACCTGCTTGGCCTTTCTAGACAGTAGCCTATCCACGCGCCAATAATCAGGTAGACCTTGTCCTGCCTCCTTCACCCTCTTTAAATATACAAAGGTACTAAAGTGCCAGAACGACATGTACACGTCGTGTTGCGCTCCCTGTAAATTTACGATGAGGGTGGGGGCGTGAGGTTGATAAGGATAATTTCTACTTCATTTCAACCATTTCTCTCTAATTAATTTGCTACCACAAAATATCGTTGTCGATGTTGTAGGCTTTGTATGAGATGGTCATAATTAATATTAATTAAGATTGGCTAAAGAGTAAACAAATAGCGTGCAATGCAGATATTTGCAGATATGTAATTATTTAGCTAATACGATCTATCATCATGAGTGAAAAACAAATAACTAGAAAGATTGGTTAATGGAATAATTACAGCAATAATAAAATTATTCATAAGAATATAATAATAATAATAACAATAATAACATATCTAATACATAACATCAGCGGCCTAGGGTATGTGGGTTATGTACTTCATCACACATAGAGCCACATACAAGCCCCTTCCTAAATCCTCCTCACCTCAATGCTATCGGCCACGGCCCCGTAGAACTCGTTACCATCGATATATACCTTGGAGTTAATATCTGCCTCGTTTTTGTTAGTCCTCAGTAAGGACCTACAACAGCACAACATATATACTACAACTTCATGAAAAATCAGCCAAATTACGAACTTCCCCCCACACACCCTACGCCCCGCCCTCTCCTACAGTTGAATTGAATCATATTTACGAGATTTTCCTGTTGTTGATAGGTTATTTGTATTGGAACCCCCTTTGTTTTTAATAAGATATCAAAGGTTTTATTTCTTTTAGATAAATTTTGGCTCTAATTAAGTGATGGTTTGCTAATGAACCACAAGATCGTCTATTATACTGTATTATATGTATCATTGTGTTGCATCGTAATGTATTATGGTGTATTAAAATACCATCTATCTTAATACAATTTGAAATTTTGAAAACAAATAACATATGTATCAGTATGACAAACAACATCATGGCTTGCAATTAATGGATAATTGAAATAGAAACAAGTAGACCAATGCAGTTAGTACACGTAATTATTAACCAAGAAAAAAACCTAGTTCTATGGCAGCCAATTAGGTACCGGTCAACAGTTAAACTTAAATGGGGGCCATAGGCAAAGGCCTATAATTATAATACGCATGATATGTATCCAGCCTAATTAACTCTATATCTATCAACCTATCAATTCTCTATTACTATGATTACGAAGTGGATTACTGATACTCTTTTCCCTTTTGATTGGTATAAATTTCTTTTTCTATAAGCAAACCACACACACACACCCGCCTATACCCTCTCTATTTATCCCTATATATATACATATATACATATCCATGAGCTCCGCTTCCTTTTTCACACTTGTTCTCAATCTATTTAACATACAAATTATTTACATAATCTACAGAGACTCAAATCTGTACACAAGTACACCCAAGTACCCCAACGCATGTATATGTATGCATATATATATACATCTATATATCTATATAAACATACTATGTCGCTCGGGTGCGAATGACTTATAGGGATCAAATTTATCCAGGAATTCCCCCGACCCTCGAGCCTTTGCTGCCTCTCTATTGGCCTCCTCCTGGGACCAATCACTAATGATTCCTTCATGCACAGCACAGTGTACTGGTATTGGAGTGAGCGTCTAGAACAAGAGTGGAGGAGAGACAGGGAAAAGGGAGAGGGAAAAAAAGGAGACAAGAAACAAATGGTGTAGTGTTAAGGTGTTAAAATGGCTATGTTGGTTAATATAAAATGTGGCAAGACAGAAAAACTGTAGCAAGTTGATAGGCTAAGAAAAACTATGCAGCAATCAGCATGTATATATGTATGTGTGTGATTGTAGGTAGGTCTATCTTAAATATATACTAATATATAAAAGGATGGATAATTTTTCATATGAAAATATACAATGTACATGTGTTTAATTGTATATCAATATAATAATATGCTCCAGTAGTAAATACATTCAATGACCTAAGTTTTCTAAACTTTTCTCTGACATGAACCAAGTAATAAAGTGGCTATAATTATAATAATTCGCTATATTCTTCATTATTTTAACACATTTTAATTGTCGTATGTACCAATAAGAATAACTTCTAAATAAAGAATGTGTGAAATATTTTACTCCATCTTTTTCATAGGTCTTGGTGCTTAGTAATAAAATGAATTTAAAATAATAATATCTCTTGACAATATTTTAAAATACAATAACATATATCTATATTTAGACAAATATTTTTAACTACTTAATTATTTTTACACATAAATTTAAGTCCGATTTCAAGTTTCTAAGTAAGAATCCGATATATATGTGTGGGGCGTATATGTGTAAATACGTAGATTAGAATTTCTTTAAAGTTAAATTGTAAATTTGATTCATTATTGGGTAAGTGTTAAGATTAATATTAATCCTAATTAATCGCTGTTTATAATATTAATTATTGGCTAATCGTAATTAATAGTTAAGCTCAATATATTTGGATGTGTATACATAGGAGAGAAGAAAACAGAGAGAATAATATAATATCCATAACGTAATAATATACTAATATACTAATATAATACACTATACCACTATATATAACACTATATAATAATAATGTGTAATATTTTACTATACTATAGCACATTATATGCATTTGTATATTGGGTACAATCTATACTATAGAATTAACCTGTTAGATATATATCACATACTATACAATACTATACTATCAAACAAACCTCCACGGCTATCGCATGCACTCTGGTGAATGCTGTACAATCATTTGTTATACAATTTAGTGTGCGGTTCCCACAGTTTTCACATTCGTATTGGTCCCTACGTATAAGGTTGGCCTGAAAGAGGCATATGGTGTGAAAATCATACAATGCCGTGCAATATAATACAGTATAATAGAATACAGTATAATACAATATAATATAATATAATATAATATAATATAATATAACACAATGCAATATCATACAATATAATATAATACAATACAGTATAATATACACAGAGTATAATACAATATAATATAATACAATATAGTATAATAAAATATAATGCAAGTCAGTACAAAACAATACAGTATAATACAGTGCAATGTAATATAATACAGTACAATACAATACAGTATAATACAACATAGTATAATATAATACAGTACAAAACAATACAGTATAATACAATGTAATGTAATATAATACAGTCAAACAAAATACTGTCAACACTGTGCGTATTGCTAGCTGCCATAAAGTTTATTTTTCATTTCCACTGAATTTCACCCCCTATAATGTTTTATTTATATTACAGAATATTGACAGACAATCACCAGGTGTTGATTAATAAATATATAACCAATATATAATTAACTGTGCAGCTAAATACTTTGAACACTTTGTTACAAACTTTTTACAGTTTTGTTATTGATTTGGGTCAATTAAAACCCGCTATTTTGGCCTCAGGATTACTATATATGGGTGATTTTATAGTAAGTATATATATACTACCATATACCCTACATTATACACTACATTATAAAGTATTTAAAGGAAAGAAAGAGGCTACGATAGATAGATGGGTAGGCATGGGAGTATAATACTGTGATAATCTATTTGGAGGTAAATGCTTAGTTAATATTATATATGATACAAAAACATTATTTTATAATAGCCTTGATCCAATTACGTTTAAGCTTTTGATTGGGAAGGCTAATTGGATATATTATAAATTACTATCAAAATTAAAATTAAAACAACCAATGAAATGATAGATAAGAAGAATCATTTATAATTGAATGGGATGAGATGAAATGATATTTGATTTCAAGCGTATCAGTGATATCCGTAGGTATGACAGACAGTATAATTACTTTCAAATCTTTACACTACTGTATGGCATGTGTATATATATATGCATGAAGTATGATAGATATAATATATGTATGTGTGCTTGACGAGTTTATTAGTAGTATATATATAAGTATACAAATGTGTAAATATATTGGAATAATTGAATTTGGTTGGGTACGTGTGATTATTGGTATACTGTGCAATATATCTATATCTATATACGTAGACAGATCGATCTAGGATTGGCACCAGGAAAGTATGTGTGTGTATGGAAGGTAACATATATAATTCATTCTTTCCCTCTTTCCTCTCCCCTTACACCACGCACACGTGCCTCCCATCTTTAACTATTATATACTTCTATAGGACGGTACTAACCTGTAATCGACAATGATTTGTCTTGCGAAAACACCAAGAGCAATACCCACAGAGAGGGAGGGGAGGGTCTTCTCCCCACTTCTCTAGACTTCGATCGCATACACCACACAGCTCGTCATCCCAATCCCCATGACTACGGGCCTATCAGAACAACAGGTCAATGTAGAGGTTAATACTGGAATATACATAGACATTTGTATGCAGGGTTAACTGGATTATCTACAATATGTACATATATAGATATATATACCTTTGTTCATAATTAAACACATTTGCATGAGGATGTATACTATGTATATCGCCTGATACATACTTATATAGGTCCTCTGAAAATATGTAAAAATATACATTCTCTGTCCAAATCATATACACACTACACGCTATATACTATACAATATATACCAAATACTACGCATACTGGACACTGTACAAACTATATACTATACATACTATACATTATATGCATTATTCATACTATACACTATATATTATATACTGGATATATTATACGCTATATATGCTATATACTATACATAACATATATTATGCATACTATATCCCATAGATTATATACTATATATACTATACACTATACATGCTATACACTATATATACTATATACTATACTCACCAATCCAGGACAGTCCTGAAAGTGCCAGCGACATTTCAAAGTTCTCTTAGAACAATTATTACATCTATAAACATTACGTGATAGATGGTTGAATTGTACTAGTTCTTGCTTAGCAAATCTATAACACCAGGAACACCAACCTTGTAATATCTATGGAAGCAAAGAGTGTAATTAGATAAGAGGTGCATATAATTAAATTTATAGGTAGGATTTGTTGTAAAATTTAAATATACAGGGGTATAATGGGAGATGTATGTCTATGGTAGGTCATTATGTGGGTAGGTATATATGTATTTATGTATGTTCTGTATGTGTAAATGTATGTATGTATGTAGGGATTATTATACATCTATAATAAAACTGATTTTTAAAAGTGACTCTATTGTAGTATTACAGCTCCATACAAAGACATGTTTACACAAGATAGCTTTCCAACAATACTTATTCCCCTGGTAAATCTTTAAGATCCAATGTATGAATATATGAATGAACTCGTGTCCTCACACCACAAAACAACTTGCCTCTTCCTTTGAGAACGTGAACAGTGAAGGTGAAGGGGGTGTATGATTCAAAATGGAAGTGTTAGATCGTGTACGTAACATTTGCAGGCCAGAATCGCAGGTGCTTGTTTCAGGCTGATCCAGATCTTTATCTTGTGAAAAACCAAAAGATGATAATAAAGATGATATAGATGAACTCCTTACAGCCTTCGGTTTATTATATGTATTCATTGCCTCTTCCTTTGAGAACGATGAAAGTACTGGTTGACTCAAATTTGAAGTGTTAGATCGTGTACGCAGCATTCTCAGGCCACTGAAAGTGCTTGCTTCAGGTTGATCAAGATCTTTATCTTGTGAAAAATCAAAAGATGGTATTAAAGATGAAATGGAGAAACTCCTTATATTCGAAGTTGAATTACTATAGGTAGTCATTGTCCTATCGTGATTGTATATACTACTGTATATACTACATGAATAAGGACAATAGAAATAATAAATACACGCTTTGCACAACTGAACTATTTATGTACATGCAGGTACCAGTTGGCTATAAGAAAGATCTGAGACCAAGAATCGATCCCTGGCACATTTGTTATTGGTTAGCTGGTTAATTCTAAAAATGATTTTTAATTATAGTTAAATTGAATTTCTAATATTGCGTTTATGTATTGGTTAATTGTCATGGATTTGTTACAACGTCATTAATTTTGAGGTTTCTGTGGTACGAAGACCATTTCATTGGTTAGTTCCTATTACCACACTAAAATGGACCAGTAATTATAAGTAAGTATAATGGTTTTTTATTATTAGTCAGGCATTTTTAAAAGCCATTTGCATAACTCGTTTTATTTTACGGCAGCTGAGTTGCATAAAGCATAAAAATTTCCAAATTTAGTCTACGTCGCTGACGAAATGTGAACCGCTATGTATATGCAAAATCGTGCTTTGCTTACTAGCGCTGTTAGTCTTCTTATACCCCTCAAAATTGGATGGCAATAATTAGAGCAGTAATTATGTGTTGTAATCGAGATTTATTATAGATCGGTTACATCGTTAATGATTAGCCTAATTTAGATAGTTGAACTCTGATAACTCCGCGAATTATAATTTTACGGCAATTACTTACCTGATGGCAAATGGTTAAAATAGTTTATACCTACAAATAATCGCTAATAAAAATTTTCTATCAAACTGAAAAAAAAAAAAAAATAGTGTTGTAATAGACAAAGATAGTAACAATAATAAAAAGGAGCAATCTATCTAAGCGCAGTAAAAACTTCAGTTCTACCAAGATATATAATATCTGACAGCATTTCTATTAGCACTGAACTTAATAAAATACAGTCAATAAATAAAGTCTAAGATGCAGTGTTAGTTGCATATGGTTATGTTAAGATGCAATTGTATGATAAAAAAACATAACAAAGGTGATAAGGGCCTTTTCGGGAATAAACAATATTTAAAACCAAATTATAGTTAGCCATGGTATTAATCTTAAGCTGGAAGCAAATCACAATGTGTTGCGCAGTTTATTATTAATTGCTAGGTAATTGTAAAATCTTAATAAAGTATTTATTCGTTAATTAATAACAATTTTCCCATCATAAAATTTTAAAATATGAGATTAAAGCAAAAAGAAGATCAAATACTATTAGATTGAAGGAAAGGGTTGAAAGAGTTTTACAATAATATTCGGCTTCCAAAAGTAGACCAGGTTTTAGACCTCTCTAAGCCATAACGTTGATTTTCTTTCAAATGAAAAATAAAAACTTATGACCCCAATTGAGTCCCATTATTTCATAAAAAGTTGGATATAAATGTATATGTAATGAAAAATTGCAAAAGCCTATCCATGTTTTAAATAATAAAAATAAAGTACTATTTCCCGACTGCAACTGTTAACAGATACGTTATCTAAAGAAAAACTAATGGCGGACCTACAATAGTTATTGTTTTAGACTAATAAATTTTTATTTCATAGATTATGAAACATTTGTCTTTAATTTTCCACTAATTAAAAAATTAACTATAAGCATGTGTTCCTATTTTAACCGATCAAGGGCGCCAATAATCTGCATGCAGGTCTATCAATATTAAGCTCATACACAGTTTAATCATAACTGCAAAGGTAGATAGTAAAATTGGATTGGTTATGGATTTGCATGAGAGTAGAAAGAAACTTAGCCCCGAGTAATAGGTTTAAACCCTTATATTTGTTATTGTTAATGTTTTTTTTTAATAAAAAATTCCAATGAATATTTGATCAACTAAGGATGGCTTTTAAAATATTGGCTCATGGTGCCGAGGCAACCTATACAACCACACAGTAAATAAGATTTGTCGGAAACTGAAGCATAATAAATGTGTTAATTAACAGCTTCGTTGCAGTTTTTGGACTTATTTATATAATCACCGCAATAGACTGTGATGCATAGTAACAAGTAAATAATTATTTTATGGAATAAACCTTCTATGATTTTTTTTTAAAAAAAAATTTGTCAAAATTTTGGCATGAAAAACATATATCTGTATTTAAAGAAAAGGCTTTACTTAATAAGTTTTGCTGAATCCGATAATTAACTACAAACAAATAAAAATTGTCATACATAATTAGCAATTGCTTTGACATGTATTGGAAACGCCTTAAGTGCATTTCATTGAACACATTTACCATTTAATCTAGGAAGGGTGAAAAAGCGTTAAGCTCAGACACCTTGCCTACTCTATGTATCCAATTAAGCTCTCTCTCTCTTGAGCATCTTGTTGTAACCTTGATCAAAAGAGGATTGCTCCTCTGAGCTTGACGATCTGAGAGTATTGTTTGAGGTGGAGTCAAGATCGAAATCTGGCAGGTGTAAAATCTCATGGGGCAGATTGCCCTTACCTGCAGTGGAGTCCTCGGAGTCCGTCGGCAATGCAACTCTCACTTTCTTACCAATTCTTACGGATTGGGCACGAGTAATGAGAGTTTGTAATAACCTGCGCCTAGAATAAATGTTATCTTTGGAAGAACTTAACATTTGGGTTCTTGCCATACCTTATAATAAAATAAATTTATGTACTATATGCTTAAGCAGCATATGTTCCAGTTTATAATTTTCAGTTCTTGATACGGATCTGAGATTTGGTTATATAGTTTCAATTGAAGTGATTGGCCTGCAGTTTCTTAATATACTTCTAACAATTGAACTGGACTTCAAGCTTATGTCCACCTTGTAAGATGTTGTTTCTATTTAATCTTAGCACCTCTTACTATATCTTTTCACCTGAATTATGCCTATGCGCCAGTATTAAATTAAATTGATGTATACGGAGCACCTATGACTACATCCTAACACTTGATTTAAAACTGAATTGGTTTTCTAATATCTAATATTGCTTATATACATTAAAATAAAATACCTAAGATGAGCCTTGTACAAATTGTTACGAATGACTATATATAAGTGATAAAGTTTTAAGTGCGATAAAAATATCCAATAATAAGTATCGCACTCACTGCTAAAATAATATATTTTACGTAAACGTCATTACTACTAATTAACTAGACCCATACTATTTAAGTAGTGCAATGTTTCAAACTTGCTCATATTATGTACATACATAAAATACTTATAAAAAACACAAAATATGACTATACTAACCTATATGACAACATCAATTCATTTAAATAGACAAAAATCTGCAATAACAACAATTACTAAAGATTATCATATATGGTAAAACAAAACTACTGATACCTAACAAGTTTGTGACATAGTTACAAGAACTGAATAAGGTGAGATAATGTAAAATGAGTAATTGCAAATAGTCAATACATCATTAATTTAGTTAATGCTATTAAATTATACAAGTAATAACCATTGGCGTTTTGTATTTGGGGCTAGGAGACATCGTATATTATCTCTGGTATTCAAAATGTCTATATTCAGTTGTGAATTATTAATTATTTTTATATAGATATATATTATTCTATAATTGTAACATATTTGTTTATTACCAATGAAGTATTGGTAAATTTGTACCACAAGTATATTATGCGATTGTAAGCGTATGCCAATATTATTCGTGCTTAGAATGATCCACATTTTATCAGGAACGTAGTAAAAACGTAGTAAAAGGATTTCCCTCCACAACATTTTAGTAATAAACAATGTCCTTATATAACTATTTTTGCAAGACCGTTAACTGCAAATAAATATATAGTTGGCCGAAGTTCTGATAACAAATGGATCAAATGACATCGCATGGATTAGCTGCAGATGACCACAATACATATTAGTACGTAAAACAGGGTTGACAACATAGTTATCAAATTTGGAAGACAAGAATTGGATTGTTTGTGTGAATAAAAAGTAATAATGTAAATATTTTTTTTTTGGATGGCTGTTAATTATATACCCACAAACATTTATATAAACTGAAGGATATATTTGTTAACTTTAACTTAACCGTGCATGCTTAAAATAAACAGAAATCCCCAAAATGTTACTCTACAATTATTTTAACTATTCTCCCGGAGAAGTGTTTTACTAATTTAATTTGTTCATTAAAATACCAAGACGTTATAACTTGTTTATACCTAGATGTCAAGTTGGATATACTATCTTAAAATATTATTAAGAAAATCTGCAATTCCAAACACTGAAAATACCCAATTTTAGCACTCCCCCTATTAACACAATAATTCCAATAAAACTACAAACCAATTGTTTACACGCATATATATGTATTTCATCACAGTACTAGCAAAATATATGATATAAATAAGAAACTATACTAGCTGGATCAAATAGGAATCAATCGCCAACAGTGTAGAGTAGGTTGGCAATTAGGTACTCACTAATAGGTGTTTCAACCTGAATAAAGGGATTAATTTGCAATTAGAATTAAATGTAGTGATTGATTGGTAAGTAATAAAACCCCCAAAATTTCAAGGCACGCTCAGATGAACGTAACTAAAATCTAAACTTATAAACCATCTTGTCCAACATCGCACTTTTCTTAGCCTTGTACCAATTTCAACCTGCGTAATTATTTTATGCATGCACAGGATGACAAACGACTATTTAAAGCAAAGAACCCAGGATAAAAAGCGTATAACCTTTACTCAGTATCACTGCATAATCCAGAATCGCCTATGTGTCAGACCTTTTCTACACTTTCTAAATATATCATGCTATATATAGAATACGTCATTAATTAATTAGATAATTATAATTACATTGTCTATGTTGTATATGTAGCTAATTTTGAGACCTAAGGGTCCCTGCCTGCGAGAGAATTAACACCTGCGATTTGGAAATGAACGTTAATTGATATCTTTTATTTTTATTTAGATTCTCAGCTGACTATGTTCAGCTGCCGTCCAAGATGGATGAGCTAATAACTACCTCATAGATTCAAATAGACATAGATTTACATGCAAGTTAACGTACTATACCTGGGGCTCCGATACGCTCTAGTTAAAGGATGCCTTAAGCAACCAATAGAAAAAACGACAAGGTTGAATCATTGTGGTCATCTTCAAATCATACAACTTAATAATTATAAATTTCTTCATTTGAGATGGTCCTATATAAACAACTAATCCAATAATAGAGCAATACGATACCTTAATATGGTTATTTGGGGCTATTCCTTTCGTCTAATCCAATGACCTGGCGAACTAAGTTCAAGCCTCATATATATCATTCATTTTTAACAATAGAATTCCTTAGTACTAATTCAGCGAATCAGGTACTAAATATCAGTTTGTAAAGTACTTTCTATTGGTCTCAGCAATGAATGTAATATTGGCGCGAGCCTGCTCTGTAGATCAAATGCTCTCCATGCGTCCAATAACATTAGTAAATAGATAACAACATCAGTTTAAGTATATAATATGTACGCATATAAGTAAATATATATATCTGCATTTACATATATTTATATTTGTATGTATTTTTTTATTTACTTATACATTTAATTACTTCTTACTCTTCATTATTAATTTGTATTATGCAAGCGTAAACGAAATTTCTATAAATAATTTATTATTTGCGTTATAACTGTGACATAGTACGCAGTCTTAAGCCTCTAAATCACAAAATAACAAGTACAAAATAACAAGTATTCTTACCCTAAATACTGTATAAATTTGTATTATAAAGCCAATTCGAAGAACTAAACATATACACGAAATAATATTGGTAACCGAAACAACATACATAATCGATTTATTATTTATATAACAAGATTGAAGTTAATCTATATTCACTCTACAATAATGGGCCGTCACATTCCACTTCTTCCTCAAAAGAAAGATGGTCCCTTTGGTTATATGAATGAGGACGCCTACCAGGCCAACATGAGAAGTTCACCACTTGCTAAACTTGATTTTGAGAGTATTGATAGAAACATACCTGTAAGTGAAAACAAAAATATTTAATTATGATTAAATGTTTAACATTGAAGGAAACTAGTTCCCTGTCATCTTCCTTGGTCATATTATATTTGTTTTACACCACTTGTTTTTATTTGTTTCTTTTCTTTTGCTTGACCATTCGTTTTTCTATTTTTTTTTTAAACCCCTTATTATTGAATGTGATTACAAGTGGCCATTTAAATGGTAAAGGGACATAGTTAATAATCTTTACATGATTCATTAGGTATGTAATTAACTTCCTCGTATTTTAAAATCTTAGCTCCGTCCTTCTCGTTTTCTCTATTGTATTTCACATATCTTTCCTTTTTTTTTTTTTTTTTT
>NAOQ01000226.1:61221-100096 GCA_002751075.1 Ichthyophonus hoferi | reverse complement strand
ATACATATATCACATACATATGCATATATATACCCTGTATATATACCACATACATATACATATACATATATCCTATACATATATCACATACATATGCATATATATATATATATATCCTATACATATATCACATACATATACATATATATACCCTGTATATATACCATATACATATATATACACATATACCCTATACATATACCAAATACATATACCACATACATATACCTCATACATATACGTATTCATATACCCTATACATATATCAAATACATATACCACGTACATATACCACATACATATACCCTATACATATATCCTATACGTTTTTTACACATGTACCACATACATATACACATATACCCTAAACATGTACCGTGTGCATATTCCTACAAACTGATACATTTCTATTCAAACATGCGACTATTCCTACTTACGTAAATTATAACTAACTATACATATATGCTATTCTAGCATTCATTTTTATATATATACCAAATATCATATGCCATATATCCTTTCTCTCTCCCTCTCTCCCATTTTATCTCTTTTTCTTACTACCTATGCTCACACTGGAACTCTACAGCCACGGACGAATCAGATGACTCAGAAGAAGATGAAAGAGAGAGTGATACTCAAACTTCATTGGTTAGAACTGACGATCAAATGATGTCATTATTGTCTAAATTAGTCGATTTGGAGCACCCTGTAATTACAGAAAAGATGATCACTTTCTTGTCGCAAGAGGGTGAGCATTGACTTTTGTCTTTCTCTATCTCGATATGTGTATATATTTGGTTAGTGTTTATAGTTGTGCTGATGATAAAATATATGGTGGGATATATAATCCGTCCAATTACAATGATTCTACCCATGCTCTGTTCCACAGCCTTTCTCCCATACCTTCCCTCCCAAGTAGTGTAATTAGTGTAATTAATTATCCTATTACCACTACCATTATCATTACCATTATCAATAGCATTAACATTACTAATTAACCAATTAGCTAATTAAACAACAAATCACAGCTGTTTGTAAAAAATTTATAGGGTTTATTACACGAATTAGACCAGACGAACAAGAAAGAATGAAGGGGGAAAATCGCGATTTAGGAGATTTGACGGCAGTCCGCCGTAGTTATAGGACAATGGGTGTTTTATGTAGAATTAGTGACCCAATCGAACGCTTTCTTTCTAAAAACCTGACGGTGATAGGTGAGTGATGGGTTGGGCTTTGCCTTTTGTTTTTGTCTTTCGGTATGTATATGTATATGCGTATGTGTATGTGTATGTGCATATATGTAGAGGTAGATAAATAAATATATATATTATATACAGATTAGTGTTGTTATTTACCCAACAAGAAATATAGAATTGTATGTTTGACTTTACTTATTCACCCAATAGATTTTAAAAAATCTAGCCAATATAATAGAACATATGAACACAATAACATTATATACTATATAATTATACTAATGAAATCTATATATAATTACAATATTAGCGTATACAATATACACCATTCAAGTAAAATAGTGTATTTTACTAGAGCTATAATAGCCTCCATACATTTTCTTTATATTTTAAAGTAGCAATCAAAATTCAAAAACCAATGACTGATTGTATACCCAATTCGAATCTAGTTATTTAATTATTCTTCATATTCTCCTAGATAGTCATAATAATAAAATCCATATATAAGTACCAGAGTAACAGAAAATATAATCATGATAATAATGTAATAATATATAGTAAAAACGAATCAAATACGCTACTATACTTTATTAGAGCTATAACAGCCTCCATACGTTTTCTTCATCTTTGAAAGTAACAATAAAGTTTAAGTCTAAATAACCAATGACTGACAGTATACCCCTTTTAAATCTAGTTAATGAATTATTCCGTATATTCTCTATGGCGTCAGATGGCCTCTTTCCGCACTTTGCCCAGGTGTTCCAGGTACTATTATATTATACGAAGTGATACGATTGGTCTGTTTGACCTTGATGCATGATTTTAAAATATAGTATTAAAATATACACATTACTATGTTTTCATATCGATATATATCGACACATAATAGAATACCATATATTATCATAATGTCATATAACATAATACAATACAATACAATACAGGACCATCTACTATCATACCATCATAATTCCACACCATACTTTCCCTGATCTAACTGCTCTCCTACCCGATACATATATACACAGAGGTTATTGCGTAGTTTGCCGCTGGACATGTCGGAAATACTGTTCACTAAAGATGCAGTAAGTACTCACTCTTTCCCTGTATTGTGCTATGATTGGCTATAACCGCACTGTCCATCTCATTTGTGCTTACTATTCTATTAATACATCATAATATATGGGTTAAAATGCTCTTAGCCTATCAGAGGTCAAGTAGTATATGTGTATGAATGTATACTTAGAGATATAGATAGTTTATATCTATCCAATGATTAACCATATTTATGTTTAAATACACTTTTAAATGTACTCTCACTTGTATTGTATTTTTCTATGGTTATACACACACACACATATATATATATATATATATATTTACATATACCTAGATATATCTCATATAACCCGACAACCCTACCTTCGCTTTCATTGCTATCTTCACCAATCACATCATTTACATACTCATATATATTTTAAAAGCATAAATGGTTGGTCGCCACTTATTTTATATTATCTGTCACATCAATTAATCGTTCCTTCTCCTATCCAATCACACATACTCTATATATGGCAAGTAGTTATGGTTTCTAGTTTTATATCCACATATCCAATTGGTCTATATTAGACGAGGTATTTCACAAATATTTGCCCAAATTTTGAAAATAGTAACATGAAAATTTAAATGTAACATGGAAATTTGAACGTAATAGCCTATGTCAACTGTTGCCACCTATCTAGGAATACATTCGCCTATTGGTTGAGAACGCACACATCAGTCAGATTAACGATTGTGTAGTGGCCTTATTTCGCTGTTCTATGGATAATGCCCATAAACAAGAGCTTTTCATTGCTTTAAAATCAGCTGGCTTGATTGAGTCAGTGTGTAGGATGGCTGCACATGAAAGTGAGTACTGGGTGGGTGGAAGAGAGAGGGGAGTAGTGTAGTGTAGTGTAGTGTAGTGTAGTGTAGTGTAGTGTAGTGTAGTGTAGGGTAGTGTAACATAGTATAATGTAGTGCAATATAACGTAATATAATATATTGCCATATAGTGTAATGTAATATGGTATAGTATAATGTAGTGTATTATAATGCAGTGCAATGTAATATAGTGTAATGTAACATAATATACTCTTTGCCATCTATACTTACGCTACTATATCCTTACCACTATATAGACCCTGAAGTGTCATCGTCTGCCAGTGAGGCCTGTGAAAGGATATTTGAAATCATATCTGGCAGTGCATTCTGTAAGTTATTTACTATCGTTCCTATATGCTTAATTATATATATACGTCCTAGCTGACACAAGAGAATAAAATAGAATGGAATATAATAGAATATAATGTAATATACGATAATACCATACACCATACACTACATCATCCTACACTATAACATATACTATACTATAATACACTATACTGTACTATACCACACTATGTTACACTATATATATATTTCTATACCTACATACATACACCCTATTCTCTCTCTCTCCTATACCTAACCCCTACCTACCCTCTCTCGCAGCTGCTTCTGAAGCTATGGGCATTTTCACTAGTGTTGGGGATAGGGGGGCGATGGGTGTATTCCCTACCGGGGAGGGGTCCAGGGAGGTGGCCCAGGGACTGGTGGACGTATGTCGGTGGGGTATAGGGGGGTCTATGGTGTAATTTCGGGGTTGTGTGGTTTTGGCAACAGGATCTGTGGGTGTTTCTTGTCTTGTTGTAGAGGGAAGCATTGCTACCTTTTTACATCCACTTAGATATAGTATGGTATAGTATGATATTATGATATAGTATAATATCGTATGATATGGTATAATATTATGATATAGTAATGATATAGTATGATGTGCTATGATATTATGATATAGTATAATATAGTGTAATTTTATCATATAATGTGACATTGTATGCTAATACATGAGAAATGGACATTGCGTGACCCGGTAGTGTGTTCTCAGGGATTTATTTCAGCCAATAGTACGTCACAACAGAGGTTGGATTGCATCACTACCCTGCACAGCTTTTACCATCATAGGTGCGTGATCTGTGACTAGATCAGGTCTACATTTCTTCTTTTGGTTATTAGTACTATTTTGTTAATAATACTATACTATACTTTACTATATTATACTATTCTATTCTATACTATTCTATTTTATGCTATACTATACTATACTATATTATACTCTTTTGCGCATCAATCTCACCAGCACCATCCCTATACACTATGTAGTCAGAGACTGTCACAGGAAGGCCCCATTCCTGCCGACTCGCTTACACTTTATTTGATAGAGCAGTTAGGCGTACTATGTGAAGCCATTGTTAATATCTCTGGAAAGGTAGGTACACAATATATATGCATGTACATATATGTCATTTGTCCGTACTACTATCTACAAACACATAGGTTAGTGCCCATTACAATGCTATCATCTAGTCTGTAAAATCCAGCTCTATCTACTGTGTCATACACCTTATACATTCCTTTAGTTGTTATTTTAAACCTATCTTGTTCTGAATTACATTAATTTTTATTTATCTCTTTCTATTTGTTTATTAGAGTTTCTTTAGATCTATCTGTCTCCCTCTATAATCTTTGTCCAAATGTTTTTTTATTCTCAATTTTGTAAAACCATCTCCTTATTTTCTACTGATTAAAAAATTATAATATAGTGCAATGCATTCATTGGTTTGCATACATACACGGCGATGTGTCATTGGCTAAGGTCATGTATTATGCTGTTAAGTATACTATACCATGTGGTATGGTCAGATATGGTTTTAACAATAATCAGGGATTAGTTAGATAGGATAGATATAGGCTTTTAAATTTAGACTGAGGGATGGACCAATAACAACATAACAATAAATTCTGTAACTAGTGCATATCTTTCCCCAATGGGAGTAACCAATAGACGAACGTCGTATATATCTATCCAATCGTAATATATACATGATGTCATAGTGCTTAATAGAGGCTTATAATTTCCTTATAGTATCATTCTGGGGATGCCTCTCCTTGCCAAGAGCGATTACTGATTGGCACAGTACAATAGCTCTAGGCCAATGAGCATAAAACATTTAACACCTGCTTGTTTGTGATTGGGTAGCGGCTCATGCAGCATAACATCAACTTTAACTCCTACGCCGTACCGAATAATATTACGATGCTACGACTTACCGGCATGCGATTGGTCTACCTAATTTTAACCAGTGGCAAGTATCCATCTCTCTACCTTCTCTTCCCATCGTCTAATTAATTAATTAATTAGCTAGGAGTGGTTGTTTTTATTGCTGCCACTATAGTTATACTATATTATACACTATAATTATATGATATTAATAAACCCCCCTATGCTGTAGGTGACAGTATAGACCCCCCCCACGAGCGGCTGGAGAGTATACCTGCATCCTACTGGAAATTACTAACCACACTGTTTTTCACCCATGAGTATGATGCTTTCTCAGTCTTTCTCTCATTTGTCATTGGTTTTTATTCGTGTATATAAATAACTACACACATACACGTGTCCTATTGATAGGTTGTAGATATGCATATTTATTATATTGTATTACTAGACCTAATCTTAGTATATCCTACTATATACTACTATATCCTACTATATTCTATTATATTCTATCCTACTATATCCTACTATATCCTACTATATCCTACTATCTATATACGAGGGCATACCTTTATGTATAACACTCTATAACTCTACGTCATTCCAGGCACAGCAACATGTACCACTCCTTATTCTACCACTATTTTGGCAGTGCACTGAAAGCCAATCACCAACCGACTTTAAAAAATATGTTGACTAAGCCTAAAACTATTTCTCGACTAGTAGAAAAATATAACTCATGTCCTAAAAGTATTTAATTTTCTTTTTCTTTCTCTCGATTACTATTATTTTGATATAATATAATAGAATATGGTGGTAGTTGTCTATTAATATTAATTTTCAAGTTATGGTATGGATGGGAATGTCGTATAAGTAAAGGGTGAGTGAGATACTTATAGAAGTTGTCAATACGGATCGGTTATGATAGTATTTATGTTTGATAGTATGTAGGATAGCATGCATGTATATATGTATGTATGTATGTCTGTATGTATGTATGTATGTATATATGTATATATGTATGAATGTATATATATATATATATATATGTGAGGATTCACATGTAGATATATATCATATCATACATGCAAATACATTTACACAGAGACATAATCGTCTGAAAATTACTAATTCATTCCGCAATTATTTTTTTTCTCTACCTAGCTACCCACATACATACATACATATATACATATATACATATATACATACATGCATATATACATACATATCTATTTCTAGGTAGTGGTGGGTTTATTCTCCTTATCCTCAATCTACTTCATCTATCATCCCAGACCCAACCACCGACCTCCACTCTTAATGAAATTTTAAGGGGCAACAACCATTGGATGGCTTTCCTTCCTACTCTCCAGTATGTTATATGTTCTTGTTGTTTTATTCTGGTTGGCCATGAATTTGTTTAGTTTTTTATATAGGTTTAATTGCATTTTCAAGGAAAATTTTAAACGTTTCAAGTTTGTTTTTAACATGGTATCTATATCTACTAACACATGCATATTGTATAATATAATTTATAATATAATATATAATGTCTATTATTCTATACACACACATATTTATTCTCTATTATACTACCATAGCAACCACATTAGTGAAAGCCGACAATCCAATCTTATCATTATTTTAATTCTTTATTTCACGTCTTTATGACGACATAGTTCGCTTTGATATTATTTTATATTACATTATGTTACATTGTATTATTTGATATGGTATTGTATTATTATATTATATTATTGTATATGGTATTATATTATTATATTATATTATTGTATATGGTTTTATATTATTATATTATATTACATTACATTATACTATATTGCATTATATTACCTTATATAATCTTATATTATAACCAGAACACACCACCCAAAAATCATCCAATCATTCCATCTAATCAATCCTAAAGCAATGCCCACCTATCCAATATTGATTGGTTTAAAACCCACCCTACACAGTGATATATCCACTCAAAAGCTAGCAGGCCATGCATGTACATTAGGTCTTAAAGAACCATTGCCTCGTCCTCATTTTGGCCCGTCCTTGGCCCGATTTGACCAGCCTCCCCCCGAACCGAACCTGCCTAACGATGGGTTCATGTTGGGATCTTTCTGTATGTATATATATGCTATTGGTTATTCTATAGATTTATGTCTTTCTTTGTGTATGTATGTTACGTGTTTAATATGGTTAGTTAGATACTGGTATGTGTATGTGTGGGTGTATGTGTATGCTATATTGGAATATTTTATTGTATTATGTTATGCTATGTTATGTTATGTTATGTGGCATTGCATTATTGTATTATACTATATTATACTATTTATACAATATAATACACATATATAACACATACACATGTATATGTATAATATAATACATATACCATACGTGTACCATACACATACCATACACACACATACATATGTACCCTATATATCATATACCTAGGTATAAAGCTTTCTCACCCTAACCCCCTGTGCAGTTAGTCATCATGTAGGCCTGGGAGAGGCTAAACCTTACCAGTCTCCCCTTCCTAAGATTGAGGAATTGACTTGTAAGCTAGTATATGTTTGCTGCTATTATTATCATCATTGTTACTATTACTATTATTATTACTATTACTATTACTATTACTATTGCTATTACCATCATCGTTCCTCTGTAAGATATTGTCATATGATAGGATAGGATAGGATACAATGTGATAGGATAAGATAAACAATATATATAATGGTAATAACAATAGTAGCAACACTCACATCTATAGGTAAATCCTATTGCCAATAAGCCAGTTTATATTTCTTTTTTATACTGTCCTTATTTTTCTATTTATACTAACCAATTGCAATCTCTAGTGGAATCTCTGATCGACATTATTGGACGAGAGGAACCTGCTGAAAAGAAATCAAAACCGAAAAAGAAAAAGAAAAACCAAAAGAAATAGTAGGTGGGTGAACAGATATCATATACATATTACATATATACATATATACACAATACATATATATCCTGTTATACATAATATCATTTATCATACCTGCTGTTATGTTATTATTCTATCAGACATACTCCCTTATATGCATACATAAATGTTTATGTGATTACAACACTTATATATATATATATATACCATATATCTATCTACTATCTATCTATCTACCTACCTATGTATTTTATATCTCTATCTATATAACATAGTATCTTCATCACCGCACACTAACTCTCTCCCACTACTATTCAGGCCTGTATCAGTCCATCACCATGTCCACCCAAAGAAAAATAGTTATAAATAGCTACATAATGCAAACATGAGTTATAACGGTGCATGTAGATATAATGCTTTGTACATATGATATTTAGGTTTGTGTGCTATGCTTTCGATTGGTGATTATTACCCAATTTAAATGCAATGATGAGGATAATACCCAATGATTAAGTGCTTGTGAACGATCTATATATATTATATATGTATGTAGAGCCAATGGTAAATGGATATTATGAAGTTAGGCTAGGAGGCGATAAGTAATTGGGGCACTATTATTAGAGTTGGCAGGAATGAATAATAAGCTAGTTCATGGCGACACGCGTCGAATTAAAACATCTCCCTTGTTTTAAACCTATTTACAATGATATAGTTGATTGTAGAGTTGGTTCAGAGGGAGTTGATGCTTTGGTTTGCTTAAATGTTAATGTGGAAATTGTAATGAGACCGATCAGTAAGGGGTAAGGGGCACTATATTACAATAGAAATAATAAATATTGTCACTATTTAATGTTAATAGGCAGTCCTCTGACTTATGAACGAGCGAGAGATCTGAACACTGATTTTCATATGCGAGTGCTAACAATGGACTAGGCATTGCAATAACGATGTGATTATTACATATATGTAATTAAATGCAAATGTTTTTGTGCTACGAGTACTTCCGTTGTTTTACCAGTGTTACCACGTATGGGTGAACGGGAGTCCTTTATTGTTGATTTTTGTTTCCTTTTATACTTTGTTTTACCACGAGTTCTAGTCTTAGTTAACTCCCTTATGGCTTGGTCCAATAGCCTAAATGGGACCAATCATACATATTCTTATTGGCTAATGCAATTCACGAAAGATCACAGAGGCCCACTAGGGATGTCTAATCCTATCTCGATAAGGTTATACTAGTGTTTCCCTAATGACACATTAGCCAATTCACTGATGTAAGTGTTTGCAAACTATGTATCGCCAAATCAATTTGAAGTACGTACTCATTCAGAGTTAACGATCTTGTAGCATGGGTGTTAATCATAGTTAACCCGACCGATAAACAAAGAACAGGAAAGTATAAAAGGAAACAGAAACAAGTAATAAATGGTTTTCCACCGCTCGATACATATGCGGTACCCTCGCTGACACACAGACACTTAGCATAATAGATGGTATTTCCATCGTAATATAACACCACTTACTGATCGGTCTGATTGTGCAATATTCACATTAGCACTTAATTGAATCCAAGTAATGATTACCTCCAACTTAGAACAAAGGTATAATTACTACAACCAGTTACCTAGAGAGTTGGTATACGTGCCTTCTCTAGGACCTCTACTACTACAACCGGGCCTTGAGGATAGTTTGCATCAATTAGCTGCTACCAGCAAAACCAACTATTATTCACAAACCAATTGGGGATCCTGAAGCCTGTGGGCAAGTCACTAGAACAACCACATATTGCTATAATCAGTAGTATAGGTACAGTGATGCACTACTACCTTATGTTACTACCGATAAGGTTATTTATAATATTATAATAAAGCTAGTAAGATAGCACAGCTACTTGTTAACTTAATAATATGCATATATCAGCTACGGTATTTGTCATGCTATACCTTTTAATCTTCAAAATGAGAATTTTAATCTTCATTGTGAGAATTATCAAAATATTCTATAAAAATTTAGAAAATAAAATAAAATAAAAACAATAAGGCCACTCAACATTTAATTAAACACTTACATCTTCAAGTTCTAAAGAAAGAGCAAAAGATCTACTAACAACCGAAATGCAGTTAACACAATCGGCAGCCTCCGCATTACTTATCGCCTCGGATATTAACAATTCCAATATTCTGAAGATTAAAATCTCTATCTTCAATGTGAATTTTGAACTTTTATATAAGAATCATCAAAATAATCAATAAAAACCAAAAACAAAGAGAATATAATTTTTTAGCTTTGAAACGATAGGATTAAGCTAACACTTAATATAAATTAAAATTAATGACAACACTAAACTTAGGTTACGCCGTACAAAAGACCGTTTAAAATTTCTATTTTGAAGATTAACATTCCCATTTTGCAACTAAAATTTTCAATTTGAAGATTTATAAAATATGGTATACTGTTAAGTTGTTGTCCCTGTTGCAGTCGGTGCTCTAGCAGCATGAGATCATATAACATAATTGGAACGTGTAGTGAATAGTATGATCATTTGCAATGATGGTTTCTAATCAGAAAAAAATGATCTTAACAGTATTGTTTATATTTTATTCTTTAATAGCAGGTTCTTCACTAGCAGTTTTTTTTTGCTCTAAGTTTTGTTCTAGGTTTTGTTCTAAGTTTTGCTCCAAGTTTTGCTCCAAGTTTTTTTATAGGTTTTGCTCTAAGTTTTTTTCTAGGTTTTGCTTCAGGTTTTGTTCTAAGTTTTGTTCTGGGTTTTGCCCTAGGTAATAACGTTTTGCCATGTAGCCTACACCCAAAACACCTACACCGGCCACAGCGGCTGCACCTAATGTTCCCATAGAAAACGCTGGAACTGCTAAAGCTGGAATGTATGACATAGTAGGCATCATCTGTGGCAGCGCAGAAAGAGCATAACGTGTATGGTTCAATATGTTCCAGATTTTTTTAGTTTTTGTAGCATTAGACAAAACTCCTTCAATTGAACGTTCAAGAGACATCTCTTCATTGTTAAGAAGAGATGCATACTTTGTAATCAAGTGTTCTGCAGCAAGATTTCTGCATAATAAAAAAATTCTTGCTTCCAAAAGGCTACAGAGTGTGTCTGCGAAATCTAAATTTGACCCAAATTCGACACCTTCACACACATGGCAAAATTCTTGAGTAGGTGGCAAGTAAGGAATAGGATCTGCAGTGTTAACCATACGGTATGTAATAGGTGCTAGTCCCAAGGCCTCATACATGGCCTTAAAGTCATTGTTGCCAACCTTTGGTGAACCCCAAGTGACTACGGCTCTTACTGGTACACCAACCTGAACCAACTCCATGGCCAGTAGGGTAACTATAGCACCACCCAGAGAGTGACCAGTTAAGGCCACACCATGAAACATAATACCTGTTTTTTCACAGAACTGTCTGGACTGGTTGACTGCTTCCATAATGTGGTGTCTGTACAAATTATTGATATCAAAATTTGTGACTACCCATCAACAGGTGGGAAAACAAGGACTATTTAATAATGTCTCTGTGTTTCTTCCCTATGTTGGTACCTTTTCAAAATAACATAAAAACAAAAATAAATAAAAAGATACTGCCATTAGCATACTCCTATCAAAAAACCAGTTAGAAACTTACCTATAATTAGTCCACATGTACATAGCAGCTGATTGGAAGCCCTCATGACAACCATCATAATTGGGAGCATATGATCCGTTCATAACCGTAGTAAGATCATCTGTTGTGTAGGTCCCTCTAACAGCAAGCCATACTGTATGTGGTGCTTCTTCAGACCAGTAGGTATATCCTGGCGGGCAGATGTTATTTCCTACATCAGCCTTCAACCATTGCCGCTGCACTTTTTTAATTGTCCTTTTGGGATCACAAACACCTGTACAACGGTAGATGTCACCTGAAAGCTCGACTGCCATCAATAGTTCTTCCCGACTGCATACCTCCTTTATGGTGTCAAGTTGATCAGAGCAGGATTCCCCATCTAGAGAGACACATGTGGGGATAAGAAGTTGCATGCTCTCTGCAGGGTCTAGTTTAGGTTCATTTTCTTGGTTTTCAATCAACTGCATCTTGTAGCAGCTAACCAGTAGAATTCAAAAACACAACAAATTGTATTTGGTTTCTACTTAATAAATAAGCTGATATTGACTTTTTTCTATTTACTTGTGAATACGCCACAACACTCGTAAACAAAGACTATTCACATACCATGGGCCAATCATTTGTTATATATAAATAGCTTAAGATGGATGGTATTTGGAATTATTGGGGAACAATCTCTACCCTAAACTAGATAGTCTGAGAATTTTTATTAAGCTGCAAGACAGTATACAGTTTAAATAGTTTAAAACCATCCTTAAATATTTTCTTTTTATATTGGAGATAATTCTTGCCTTGATTCTAAGTGAAAGCCTTTAGTTTCGTAGATGTTTATTATTGCACGAGACGATGTTTGATGTCCTATATAATCTGGGCCAATGTATAATTTATTTTACCGAAATTTTTCATCGATGTGGAGTAAAATGGTGCCTTTAACGTTATTATAAAGAGTGAAAATAAAGCTAAAATGAGATGATCACAGGTATTGTCCAATTGTACATAAGCACGCAACTTTATTAGAGAACCAATATAGGGACAGGCAATCACCACAGTATTAACAAGTAAAAGTATTGGATAAAGTGAGGTGCTTACAGTTAGGTATAATCAATAGAATATGCCATATTTTAGTTATCTTACTATGCAAAAGTAAATAATAATAAATGTTGGAACCCAATCGTTTACTGCACCTTCATTATTTATTATTTAATTTATTGCTATTATTTTTCCCTTGATTAATATAGAGAAAAGACATTCCTTCTTAGTCAAGTTTGAGGAAAAATCTGTGAATGATCTATGCTCGTATTGGTTTAGAGCTAGCTATCAAGGTTGATAATTCAATCAATTTATAAAAATAACTTACGTTTAAAGCACACAACCAATCAGATACTATGTCAGTATTGATCAATTAAGATATTGTTGCAGTTATATGTTGGTGTTTGTGGCCTGGCAGGTGTTGATTATCTGACTAAAACCATGGCAAATAAATTAAGAGCTTTTACTCGGAATCCTTATGACATTTAACTTAGACGTTTTTGTTGTTCTTTCCAACCAGGGTGATCCTCTTACTAATAATAGTAGTACTTATGGAACTACAATATAGGAAGGTTTGGCTTTCACGTGCTTCTATTATATAAGTATTTTTTATTGTAAGATCAGCTCAATTTCAATTTAATATGCATGCCTATGCACAGCTTTCCAGTTTTCCAACTACAATGAACTACAGAATAATATCGTTGAAAAAAACATAATATATTAAAACATAATATAACATAATATAATACGTGTATCTTATCCATATCTTAGTACTACAAGTGGTTAGTAGTGTCTGGCTGTTACTTGTTACTTATTATTATTATTATTATTATTATTAAGATTATCATTAGTGTATGAATCACCTATGGATGACTAGGAGGCCAATATCAATTGTTCTCTTTAATGAATTTGTTTAAAGTTGTTGTATCTTTGTAAATTGTGTTTAAAGGTTTAGCGCCGTAAATAAACATAAAAGGGAAAGAGAATGCATTGAGCCGTCTAGAAATAGTATCTAGAAATATGGAAATAGTATCGAGTTCGAGTTCTAAAAAGACACCTTCTAGGAATGTAGGTAATCCTTGTTTATAACGCCGTGTTTATTATTAATTGCTTTTGTCCCATAAATCGGTTCATCATTGTTAATGAGACCGATCGTAGGAAATACAGTTTACAGAAAGTCTCTGAGAGTCACTAGAATTATTTTACCTTGTTCAAAATGATATAAGCCTGCACCTACCATTGAGATTTGATTATCCCAGTCTGTAAACACACAATCCTCCACCTCATCATTCCATTTAGTAAGTGTTAGCCGCACAGTGGGCCTTTTCCAGGCCTCGGGGTGTTGATCTATATTCATGGCATTATGCGGTTGTTGACTATTGCCGTGCGCCGCCAGAGTTGGGTATCTTGGGAGAACAGGTGTTGAATTTGAATGGATTAGTCCAGGGGGATGCTGCATTGGAAACTCGGTACGCATTGGAATATCATGGTTCTGGTTGGGGACTGGAATATGACTTTGAAAATTGTACTCCCCATTTACTGGAGGGGTTAGGGGTGGTATTGACTGTACACCATCTAACGGTAGGTTTGGAAGCATCGATGAGGTTCCGGATAATCTTAGGAATTCAACAATATCTAGATTAGATATTATGATGTATAGTATATGATGACTTAATAGGTGATTAGTAACATCAAAGCAAGCACAATCCAAGGGACTGTCAACGTTTTAACACTTTTTATTAGAGATTATAATAGCATGCAATAAGCCTTATAGTTGATACCTTGTACTATCTGTGCCATGACATATCCTATTGCTTAGGCTGCTCAAAAAAAAGTATTTTCTACCAGCAAGAACTAGATGTTTGTGTGTAATCACTACCGACCTAGAGATTAAGAGACAACTCCCAATCGAGAAATTATTTAGAGTTTAGTCAGCGATTATAATACGATTAATTGACTTATTGGGCCAACGTAAGAGTGACACACCAATTACATATGCTTATTAACTTAGTCTATACTATGTTAGGGAAGGTAAATAGTACATACTTCATAAGATATTATACATTACAAGAGATAATTCAATGATGGAATTCAACTATAGGAACCTTTTCAGATGGGCATTTTACAACATATACACACTCCATATCTGTCTAATACTACAAATTTTAAAAGAAATCGCTCTAAGTACTGGTCTCAAGCCTCTCCTACTCTCTCATCAATTTCCGTTCCCTTTATCTCAAATATAAGAAATATCGGCCAATATTTTGTTTAATATTTTATAAGCAACCAACTCTTTCTTAATCTTAAACCAGTGAACCAGTCACGTTTCAGCTAACAACACACAAACACACTAAAACCGTATATTTAATGAATGGAATTACGATGCAAATTAGTATATACCCCATTGAGTGACATAAGATAATCATGGGTTCCCTGCTCAACTATCACACCCCGTTTCACTACTAGTATCAGATCTGCATTCTTAATCGTGGTTAGACGGTGTGCAATCACGATAGTGGTTCGTCGCTTGGCAGCTAATAGATCATCGAGGGCTGCCTGAACCACGCGCTCACTTTCAGCATCCAGGGCTGAAGTGGCTTCATCTAATAATAGAATGGCTGGGTTCTGGTGATTGGCAAAGAGATAGATTAAGGAGCAGTTAGATTGACAAGTACATATATGGTATGATTGTTTAATAGTTTAATAATATAATAGTATAACAGTACAACAGCATAACACCACAACAACACCAGCATACTAACTGTGCTTTATCCACAGCATCCATTCTCTCCTACCTTAACAATAGCCCTAGCAATAGCAATCCTCTGCTTCTGGCCACCTGAGAGTTGTACACCTCTGTCTCCCACTTCGGTATCAAACTCTTTAGGGAAGGTCTGTATAAAGCTATAAGCATTGGCCATCCTAGCTGCTTCTTCCACCTCACTCTTTGTTGCTCCACCCGGTTTACCCAATGAAATGTTCTCAC
Source organism: Ichthyophonus hoferi (assembly GCA_002751075.1). Lineage (NCBI taxonomy): Eukaryota > Ichthyosporea > Ichthyophonida > Ichthyophonidae > Ichthyophonus > Ichthyophonus hoferi. The sequence goes on along the minus strand of NAOQ01000226.1, from coordinate 84,173 downwards.
TGATAGTTCCCTGAAATAGGGTTGGTTCCTGGCCGACCAATCCAATTTGATCACGCACCCAGGTTGGATTAAGGTCACGCAGGTCATAGCCATCCAATGAGACTGTCCCTCTATCTGGGTCATAAAACCTCTCCACTAATGATATAATCGTTGATTTTCCTGAACCTGATTCGCCCACTAGAGCAACGGTTTGACCGGCTTGGATTTTTACGCTAAAGCCTCTCAGGATTGGTTGATCAGGGCGAGAGGGATAGGTGAAATAAACCTGTGATAATGCAAGGTTATTATTGGAAAATGGAATAGGATAAAAATAAAGAAGTGGGATTGGATATGATGTGGAGCGTATAGTAGTGTATTGGTTAAGGATAAATGAAAACAGAGATGAAGAAGAGAGAGAGAGATAACGGAGAGTATGATAGCTCTCAGGAGAGAGGAAAGAAAAACGTAGGATAAATATATTCATTTATTTTAGTACATACACCTAGATGCACAATGTATAAAACGTGAAGACTATATGTTCATATACATACATATACAACCTATAACCCCCACCCCCTACATACATCGTTCAACTCTATATCCCCTGATACGGTAGATAGCATCTTCCGATCGGATATCATCCAATCAATAACAGGCTGACGATCTACTATTGCATAGATATCATTGGCTGCATTCTTGGCTGCCACTGTATCCGTCATAAACGATGACGTTTGGGCTGTGGATATAAAGGGGTAATAAGAATATTTTAATAGAAACAAAATTTTAAAAGTATACTTTAAAACTTCCTATAACTGCAACAGGGTCATTAGAATATAGTAGCGTTCTAGTTAATCTCTGATGGATCATATACAATTGAAATGATTTTATATATGAAAAGATGTCTGTAGGTGCATTATAATAGTATTAATGATAGGATATAATATGACATAATCGTAGATAAGGGTGCGTGTATTAACTGGTTTGTTGTTACTATGACAACAGAACTTTAAAGAAAGGAGAAACCAATGGATCGTTTGAATGAAACACACATATATAAACACATATATATATACATACACACATACGTATATACATACATACATACAAATAAACAAACATACATATATATACCCCACCCTTACTTACCCAATCCCATAGCAGCAAACATAATTGTCATTAACGACTTCATAGTTTGATCAAAGTTAATCTCCCCTCTAGCCACTAATTGTCCGCCATACCAAAAGATCAAAGCATAAGCCAGGAAGGACACCAGCTGGGTACCACCCACGGAGGCCCCGCCCAATACTCCTTTCTTCATCTCTTCTTGGCAGGGAAACTCTAATGCTTTATAGTAATTGGCTATTAAGGACTCCTCCAATCCGAATGAAGCTACGGTACGAATAGACGAGATGGCTTCGGTAGCCATCTTACCTGAGTCCACGATATGGTCCTATAGGAGAGAGGGAGAGCGAGAGCGACGGGGAGAAGTTAGTAGGGGGACGTGATTGGGTGGGTCAGTTAGTTGATCAGTTAATTAACGAGAATAGGAAAAAATGATAGGCTGCACGTAGATATAGTATCATATAGTATAATGCTATGTAGTATAATATAATTTCATATAATATAATATAACTTAACGTAGTATAATGTAATGTAGCATAACATAACATAACATAACATACAATCTCCCTTCCTCTCTACCCACCTGTGTTCTTTTGGCCCCAGCCATCAAAAACCTAGACTGGAACATTGACACCACTACTAATATAGGTAATATAGCGCATAAGACCAAAGAAATCTTCCAAGAGCCTAGTATAAAGGCTATTAACAGGGCACACACTAAGGTAGAGCAATTCTGCATCAGTTGGCCTAGGGTCTCCCCAGCAATGGACTTTACTAACTTGGCTTCAGTCGCTAGCCGTGCTGCAATGGCACCTGTATTGTTACAATCTTTGTCGAAGAAGGCGATGTTTTGACGGGCTGTGGCCCTGCCAGCCAGGGATAGTTGTATGTTTGTATAAGTATATAGGCGAAAGCGTATATACATATAGTATACATGTACACACACATTTATATATGTACATCATAGAAAAATTATGTTAATGAACATTACGCTTTTTGCCATTATATCATAAAGTATTGTACACGTAAACACACCCACATCTAATATGCAATATTATTTAATATTATTTAATATTATATCATATTGTCCTACAGAGAGAGAAACAAGAAAAGAAAAGAAAAAAAGAAAAAAAATATCATGTCGCATACCAACACCACTTACTCAAATGTCATATTACGAAGTTCTGACGTAACCTTTTCTCCGATATAGGTAAAGCTAGCGAATTGGATAAAGGTCACGATACCCACTGCCACAGCAAAGACAGTATATATGACTGAGTAATAGCACACTTCCTCATATAACTTGTCCAAATTATTGGCGTAGATGCCCAATACATTCATCATATCAGTCAAGATCACCGACCACAGTGGGTAGGTTACACCACTGGCCAATGAGGCAATGAAACCAACAAGACAAATATGCCTGAGGGAATAGCCAATAAGCTTGGGGTTTAAATTCACAAGTGTATATTGTATTGATTGTAGTATATTGCCGTGCATTATATTATAAAATATCGTAACTTACCTTATTCTCTCATCTTATATTATATCATATCATACTGTAACTATACTACACTATAACTGTACTATACTATACTATACTATATTATGACTATATTATATTATAAATATACTATACTATACTAACTATACTATACTATAATTATACTACACTATACTAAACTATGTCATACCACACTGTGCTATACTCTCTCTGTTTGCTACCCTTGCCCTTTACATACCATCTGTCTTTATTGAGACCCATAATTCTCAGGTAGATATGTCGACGCACCTCCAGGTCCGTACTATCCGCTAGCCTCTCAATATCTATTTCTGATTGGCAATGTAAACTACCGCGACTTACGAGAGAGGAGGCACGTGCGCCGTCACCAATAGATCGTACTGCAAAAGGAAACAAGGATGAGTAGTGGTCTAATGTCATTCATTCATTCTAGTTGCACATAATTTTAATTGTAATTATGTGGCGCTGTTCAGTGGTCAAGTATGCAAGTCAAAGGTAAAGGATTCAATCAACAGTTAGATCGTACACTAATGCCTAAATTAATCATTGGTTGTTAATAATGATATGATATGATTGGTTGAGTAGTAAGGCAAGAGGATGGGAATATATGTGGTCCAATAAGAGATGCAGATGATCATGTAGTTCGATTTAATTATATTTAATTGAACAAGGATGTATACACCCTTACCTATATATACAATCAATCAATCAATATACACCCATATGCACCAAACCGAGCCTAGCAACAGCAACCATCAACCAATGAGAAGTACTCACCGGTACCCACCGGTTCCGCTTCCTTCTCCTGCTTATCGTAATCATCTATCAAGTCGCTATCTTTCTGACTCCTGACTTGTAGCTGTACGAGGTTCTTATACACACCATTCTCTATCTCCATTAGTCTACTATGTGTGCCTTGTTCTACTATACACCCATCGTTAAACACTGCAATGAAATCGGCATTCTGAATGGTGGAAAGGCGATGTGCAATTACCAAGCACGTGCCATTCCTCTCAGCCAATAGCGCATCCAGAGCACTTTGAACTACTCTTTCACTCTCTGTATCTAAGGCAGAGGTAGCCTCGTCCAATAAAAGGATAGCAGGGTCACGGATAATAGCACGAGCAATAGCAATACGTTGCTTCTGCCCACCTGATAACTGCACACCCTTCTCTCCCACCATGGTATCATACCCCTGGGGGAAGGCCTCTATAAACCTGTGGGCATTACTCTTTTTAGCTGCAGCAATAATCTCCTCTCTACTGGCAGTCTTCCCTAGACTGGTGATACCAAAGCCTATGTTCTCAGCTATAGAACCGGAGAATAGTATTGGTTCTTGGCTAACAAGCCCTAATTGCCCTCGGAGCCAGCGTAGATTAAGGTCTCTTACATCTATCCCGTCTACTTTTAGACTACCCTTTTTAACGTCGTAAAACCGTTGGAGCAGAGATACTATTGTAGATTTTCCTGACCCTGATGCACCTACCAGGGCTACAGTTTTACCTGCCTGTGATATTAAGACATTAGGGAGGCATAAGTAGAGGGACACACTGAGATGCTGGATTTAATTTTTTAAATTGTTTTTAAATTTTATTTTTTATTGTATATAGATATAGAAATATTACTTTCATTGTCTAGGGTTTAACTTATGGTACTGGTTGGTATAACTAGACTATAATTTATTTTTAAAAAAATGAACAACAAAAGAAAAGAAAGGTTTAAATTATACTCGGATCGTCTTGTGTTTATTTCAAGGATTTGTTGGCTGGTGGATAACAATAAGCGGGGAATAATGGGCAAGTGAGTTTTTAAAATTTAAAATTTAAATAAGCATTCCCATATCATATCATATCACATTATATCCCATCTTATTCTATATCATCACATTTCACCCTACCCTACCCTACCCTACCCTACCCTATCCTATCCTATCCTATTCTATACTATCACAGTAGCTCTAGGGGGGTAGGGAGAAACATACCGGAATGACCAAATCCAGACCCTTTAATATATGAATATCTGGGCGCGTTGGGTAAGCAAACTCAATACCTTCCATTACTATCTCCCCCCTGATAGTCCTAGGTATTTCTCCTTTCTCTTCAAATACATCAATTGAACTTTTGCGATCCAAAATTTTAATAGCATTGGACAGGGCTCCTAGGGCGTTGGCTACAGCCTGGGAGGGTAAGAGAAATGGGTTTTAGAGGTGTATATGTAGTAGATATATGTACATATATATATGTTTCTGATATGATCGCATAAGGAAGGAACCATCTATGGGAACATAAGTTAATTAGGGTTTTATCGTTTTTAACAATAGCGGTGGGTGTTATAAACATAAACAAAAAATAAAAATGTGTGATAACAAAGCTGAAATGCAAAAGTATAGTATCTTTTATTTTGCAACACAAATTATTGGCTTTGAGCTAGGAAAAAAGTGCATCTGATTGGTTGTACTAATGGAAGGTGCGTGGGTAGATAGGTGTATGTTTACATGTAGCATATACACAAACCTACCAACACATAATATTACAAACATAAACACATATACAGCCACAGCATCAACCTTAGCATTAGGTCCCAACTGGGCAATCGACATCGAACCAATAATAACGGCAAAGAAGACTTTAACCACATCTCCCACGGTGCTGACTTGAGGGTCACGGTCGGAAATTAACTTACCACCATACCACCAACCAAGAGCGTACGTTAAAAATATAGACATTAGCATAACCCCTATAGAGGCGCCTGTGACGAAACCCCCCTTGATGCTGACTACCTCAGCATCACTGACAAACTCTTTATATCTGTATGTAAGTAGGTATGTATGTATGTATGTATGCAGATAGGTAGGTAGGTGGATAAGTAGGTAGGTATATGTACATATGTACATATGTATGTATGTATGTATGTAGATGGGTAGGTATTTATAGAAAATTATCTCCAGAAAGCCTATTGGTACAATTAAATAAATTAAAATATACGAGTCCAAATAAATAGATTTTAAAGGATTTTAATCCACTCAAATCCCATTATCAAAACATATCGACATATCTATACCAATGTACCTATATACCAACATACTCACACACCTATATACTAATACACAGAGGTATAGAACCAGAAACACACCAAACACTAACACATAAGCTTTACTTGGCCTGCATTTTCTTTTGAGCGTTCAGAGCTGTAGTTGTTCTGATTCCACCAAATGTTTCCTCTACTACTCCTCCAGCCCGTGCGTACATAGCTTGACACTCGGTAGTGAGGGCGTTCAAAGACCAAGAAAACACACCCATACTAATTACTAGAAGCGGGATGGAAGAGAGAAGGACCTGTAGAGGTAGGAGGAAGAGGGAGAGGGAAACAGGGCTGTTAGTGTGGATGTGGGTGGGACAAGGTGGAGTAGTTCTGAATGTGTATATAAACTCTTAAATAAAAAACTGCATATACATACACTACAACATATACATATACTACACTATATACACATGTGTGACACATACATACACACTATTCTATACACACTTACATACCAATGCCATTTTCCACCCCTTAGTAAACCCTATAACATAGCCTGCTACAAACTGGCACAGCAATTTGATAACATCCCCTAATTTCTGCCCCATTCCTTCTTGTATTATCACTGTATCTCCAGCAATTTGACTTGAAATCTGGCTTGATTTACTTTTGTCATACCATGCTATTTCTTGTTTTAGGGTGGACCGCAAGCACTCTCCTCTTAGTTTCTGAACTTGTCTGGCCGCTGATATAGAGAAACATGAATATTGTAACCATGTGGAGGTACCTAGACCTATGGCGAGGTAAACAAATTCGAGACAGGCTGAATCTATAGCATCTTGATTATAAGGAAAGAAGGCGTTGATTGAGTTTCCGAAGAATACTGCAAAGAGAGGAAAGAGAGCGCCGGTCACACAGGCACAGATGGTACCAGCAGTAAGGAGAAGCCAGTCTTTCGTGTCGGCAAACCGGAATAGATCTCTGTATGACAACGGATAGATATGGTGTAAATAGTGTGCCTACCTTCTACACAGAGAGAAACATGAGGTGGATGCCATGAATGTAATTGAAATTACTGATGATTAATACGGTATTGTTCATACATACATGTCAATAGCATATATACATAATTACTGTAATTGATTATAAAAAATTTCTGTGGATCCTTTCTCCAACACCCTCTTCCTACTTACTATTTATAAACACAAACATGATAAGTAATATATAAAATCATTCACAACTATTAAACCCTATAGCCCTACAATCATTCACACACAGTCTCTATAGGTCAATAGACACTCACTTGAAGCTGGCAGTAGCAGGCTCGAGCTCCTTCTGATCAATCTTATTTGCAGTGGAAGATCCACCGATGTTAAAGGAAACAATATCTACATCTTCGGGTATTTTTTTTTCAACACCAGGGCTGCCTTCCCCTATATCATGTTCTAATAAATCTTTTTCTCGCATAACTAATATTTCTACTTTACTTGCTACGTAGTGTGCGGTGTTACGTTTTGCACAGAAATTATTTAATTTGCTAGTAAAATGTCACCTGTTCATTCGTAAGAATATTTGGTGTGAAATAGTGAAATAGTGCGAATCTTATAGCGGTGTTTTGGACTATTCCTATAGGTGCATTGAGATTTTATCATAAATAAGCAATAGGATGCCCCGAGTATTATCTAATTCAAAAGAGCCCTACTCTAAATCTTGCCTTACAATAGTATAAATACCTAATTAAATATATCCAATCTACATTCTGTACTAATACTTTATTATCATTAAGTGTTAGAAACCAGGTAGCTCACCACGTTTAGATGGATTATACTTGGCTATTATTAACGCTTGTCTTAACATTTGGTTACAGCTACCTTTTAAGGTCAATAAATATTGTCAGCCTACTGGTCTACGAGTTTGTGGCGATGTATTCCTTATGAACCGCAAACCAATCTGAACTTCATCCAGATCTATTTGGTGTTACTCGATCCTCTGTCTATAATAAGTTCCCAAAACAATAAAAAAGATACTTTTTGCTGTGACTGTTTGCTATTACAGTTTTTAAGTTGCCAAATTTACATTGCCTTTTGATTCTGATGTGTTAGATGTTTAACATCCAGATTTATAAAAGGTCGACTAGTCAAGTCTGATATACTCAAACCACTATATAATACTTGTATAGTGCTGGTCCATGGTTACAGTGGTTTAGATCATAGTTATTGTTCATTTTACAAATCACAGGGTAAGAAGGATAAAGCGTCTCTAACTTTAGAACAGTTGTAAATTTTAAAAGAGAACTCACAAAAGCTTTGGCTTGTACTTTACTATTGGTAACTAAGAACACCTAGAAAAAGATAGGCACACCAACGGAGACTAGTTTTACGTCCGATATTAAATTATAATACACCACAGAATGCTTTTAATTTTAATATTTAAATTTTAAATTTTTGAAAAATTAGAATATATGAATTGATATACTATCATAAAGCACCGGGTATTGTGTATTTTTTTTATAGTTCTGTCCTGAGAAATTGTTGATTGAAAAGCATGTCTAATAGGAAAGTATATTTTAAGTCTTATTTTAAATTCGTTAATATTTATCTACTAAAATTACGTATCACCAATAATAAATTACCGATTTCTTTAATACAATTAATTTATCGAAGAACTGAATCAATTATTCAGTTTTTCCAATTCAAGTTATTTTGCTTCAATTAAAATTTCTTTAGACATGAAATAGGTATTGGACCGTGAGACTGAAGTATAAATTAACACATTTTATCAGAACCTACCATGATGTGCTCATTTTAAAATCAAATTAACGGGCTTGTTTTATTGTCAGTAGCGGCTTTTATAATATAAGAACACCATAGGCTATTGTAGACTACAAATACAAAGCAATCATATACCGCCAACAGCATTTGCTTATAAACCAATAAAAATCAAGATTACAATGGGCTATGAGAATAGCGCCCTGAAAGGGACGTGTTTATACGTTAATAGATTTATGTCATGGTTTTATCATTAACTCGTAGATAGACTAGAATCCGGAATTTTTTAATCACCGTGAATTATCAACATAATTTACGACAATGTGATGACCGGTTAGATTTTTCCACGTAAATAAGCCAAACAAAACAAAATAATGACAAACATGGAGATATTTCATCTAGTGGAGCAAGAATACATAAATAGATGTATGAATAGAGTTATGTTATGTACTTCATATTCTTATCTAATCATAATTAAATTGATTGGATTCAATTTCAATCATTAAATTGTTTTAAACCTGTCAGATATTATTATTCATTGCTATATCTGATTGCAAATTATTTTCGTATTACCAGAAACTGTAGTAGCTCTATTGCCTTGTCCATAGCCTTTGGAATCTCCAATTGTGTCACTGATAGTAGTAGTGGTTAATATTGCTGGACCAGTGTTAGTAATAGTCACTTGATCAGATCTGTCTTTAAGGCTCAGTTGTTGTGATTGAGGTTCTATAGAAGGCCCATATACCAACTCTAGGTAACATAACTGGCTGTAGCAATTATATCTCTGGTCTAATTCAAAAAGGGATAGATGCTTTGATGCGCTTGGGTGCCAATGTGGAAATTGCACAATGGGTTCAATCATTAAGGGGCGATATATTACGATGTAAATAATAACTATTGTCGCTATTTAATGTTAGTAAGCAGTTCTCTGAGTTCTGAACGAGCGAGTAATCTAGACATTATCGTATGTAAGAGCCAGTGGTGAATTAGACGTTACAATAACAATGTGTATATTACTTATATATAATTAAATGCAAAGTATTCTGGTATGCGTTTACGAGAACTTTGAATTTTGCTATTGACACCGCGTATGTGTGAACGGGCCCTTTATTATTGATTTTTGTTTTCTTTAATACTTTGCTTTACTCTGGGTGTTATTTTTTTTGGCTAACATCCGTAGAGCTGTGTTCAATTATCTAAATGGGACCATTCATAAATATTCTTATCGACTAACACCATTCATGAAAGATATCAGAGACCCACTAGGAATGTCTAATCCTATTTCGATAATCTTATACTACAGTGTACTTATTTGATAGGCACATTAGTCAATTCATTGATGTTAAGTGCTTGCAAAAACTATGTATCTGCAAATCCATTTAAAATATGTGTTTCATTCAAAGTTAACGATCTTGTAACACGTATCAACAGTGTTGCTGTGTATATATTATACTTTATGTGAACGAACACTTAAATTCTCTCTGAATCATCTTGATTCATGTTCCAACTTTTATACTATTTATTGGTATGTATGTCTTCAAAAAGAAATAATAATAGTAAGAAAATATACAAGTACACATGTGCGTCCATAGCTTACATAAATATAACATGCATATACGCACATGCCTGTAGTACCAATGGTCTAGACCTCTTAGATTTTGTTTTTATGTCGTTTTTCTTATTACAGTGAAGGATACAGGTCACTAAACCAGAAACCAAGCTCTATTTTTCAACTCTATTACTAATATTATTAATATTATTACTATTATTATTATTTGCAATGTCACTCAATTCAAAAGAAAAAACGCTATGCATCGAAATACCATATGTACGCATGCGTACATATGGGTTCTTATGGGTAGATAGATATGTATATGCATGTCCTCAATTTCCACATGTGTACATTATAGTTTCTCTCAAGTATGTATATGTATTCATGTACATACGCCGTTTTACATTATATCTTTCAATTCTCTTTCTTTCGGCATACCAGGCTATCCAAAATTAAGCATAGATCCAAAATGTGAGTTGGTAGTTAGCAATATATCAATTGAAGGTATAATATTATTAGCTAAAAGAATGGGGGTAAACAGAGGTGAGAACTGATCTGATCAACGGCGTGCAAAAACCCTTAAGGAAAAGCATAAGGTATTTATAGATCATGATCAGGATTGAAAAAGGGCTTGTTTAAAATAATACATTATTCAAGGCATATTCAACTAGGATACCAATAGGAAATCATGCGTATTATGCTGGCTTTTATTCCAAGATTAGCCTCCAGAAACATGTATATTTACAACTTTTACCACTGATATTTTAAAAACCAAAGTTTTTTGAAATAAATTGCAGTGCACTACACATGTGGAGATGGACAGGTAGAATCATAATTTAATCCATGCAGATTGCAGACGCCGGTTAGGATTTGGTATGAAAAATTTTAAATTTGATATTCAAAAATATCATGAGAATTTATTTAACTAAAAAAAGGTGTATCAGAGTTGACAATTTTATAACAACAAAGATATAAATAACAACTTTGAACAGGAATAGAAACAACTAAGAATAAACACGGTTTGAAACACAATATACGGTTAGCAAAAATACAACAACTTTGAGCAGGAACGGAAACAACTATTAATAAACACGGCGGTTGTAAACACGATACGCGATTAAAAAAGATACAACTTTGAACAGGTCCTAAAAATATATACATGTTCCAAACTATATTATTAGGTATGTGCGCAACACATTCCTTCTTAATAGCCAAAATATACCAACCTACATTTTTCCTCCCCTATCCTTCAAGCTCGTATTCCATTAAACTTTATTTTTGCATAATTGATATTACTGCATCAGACAATAGGCTTAAATCACCCTAATTTTTATTTCAACAGCAAGACACTTATTACTGAATATATATTCTTATCGTAATTAAAACCTTATCACATACATAAACACTTATAATGATTTGGTCCGACGTTTTTATCGAGGCATTTATTTTTATCTACTTTAAACCCATATTATATTAAGAAAATCAATCTATTTTTAAGTTATGTTTCGCATATAAAGGGACGGCCACTATATAACCCAAACTCCAGTCAATATCGATGACCAATTTATTACAGAAAGTTAAACTTACGTTTAGTCCCATCATCCGTGCCCGGTCCATAAAAATGAAAAAAAGCATTCATCTACACCCGGTGGATAACGAAATCGATTTAATTATCACCGATACATTTGAAGAGAAAAGTTCAGACTCAGACTCAGACGGCTTAATCGATTTTGATCTACTTTACAACGTTACCTCTGTGTCATTTATGGTTAGTATATGCTTGCTTGTATACATATACACTACATATATAGTCTACAGAATTACAATTATAAGGTTATAGACCTAGTACAACAGGCAATTGTGCGTATGCTATATTAACTCGTTAATGGATTCAGCCATATGTCACTGTAACTACAATAATATACAATTTCTACAAGTCTACAAGTCCACCTGAATGCAGATGCTGTTAGGTATGTATAGAGATAGCCATACAACACGAATTACTAGTAGATTGTGCTTTTCCATGGGCACATATAGATAAACATTACATTAGTCTTTCTATTCCATACCAGGTGGTCTACTAATAGATTCACCAGAATTCCACAATAGCTTGCCTCCATTACACCATTAATTATCAACTTTCATAGCTACCAATAGGCATAATTGTCATTATTCTAACCAATTAGCCACCCTTCGTATGAGTCATAAATCACCACCAGTCAATCGCAAGAAAATCACATGAAAGGCACTAACAAATTGACTTTGTTTTCACCTATGTGCCTTAATCTATTTTATCATTGGCCACCCACTCCGGGTACAGTTCGGCACACCCAAGCATACGCGGCAACCCAGCATGCCTGTACGCGGACAATACCGTTATATACAAATATGAATACGGTTGTGACACAAAACTTTGCATTCATTTATTACTTGCTAAACAATATTTTAATATATTTATAGGTATAGTCCTATTACATAACACCCAATTGGCGACCCCTAAGTCTGTAGGCAAGATAATAGAACCACCACTGATTTTAATAATCCCTGTAAGATAGCTGTGCTAATATTCTTGATGGTTCTAGACTCATACACCATTAGAAACAACCAATAGGCCTACACAGGAAATATGAACATTACTAAATCAATCTATCAGCAGGCGCCAAATCAGAGTCTCAAAAATTATTGCTCCCAATGATGAAAATTAAATTCAATCAACTACTTGAGGAATCTCAGAAGGACCAAGCAAAATTACTCTGCTATGTTCATTCGGATCACACTTATATTCCACAATAGATAAGAGTTGTTGATCTGGATAAAGCATCTCTTTCTATTGATTCTAATTTCATTAAAAGATTTCATCTACATCTAAACCTCAGTGAAACTACAATGATTGACTATTATACTATGTCTGAAATATTCAGGACTGTCCCGGTCAGCACATCCTGCACCGCGGGCTATGGTATAAATCTGTTGCAAGACCGTTCAACTCCGAATGAACACCTGGTTTTGAGATTACGATAGACTAATTACGTTACCGCCCTACAACCATATTATTTTTTCGGAGTATATATGCAATAGTAATTCTTAATCATATTAACTAACGTTGGATTTAAAGTGCAAATGCACTTTTACAGCTTATTCTTTTATTTATTGTTATTATATTTGTTTATTACTATAGCGAAAAGACGTTCTTTCCTAGTTAAGTTGAAATAGGATTTTTTGTCAATGATCTTGCTGGTTCAAAACTTGGTGCTACAATACTGATAATTCAATCAACTCATAAAGTAACTTACAGCAATTAACTATAGTCAATCAAATATTAAATAGGTATCAATCAGTTAGTGGTTAGTTAATTTTGGATTCAATAAAACAGATTTTATTTAGCATATGAGGGCCAATTAGGTTTTTTGAAACTAGGCTCATTGGTTAATATTCTACCAGGACGAATTCGATCAAAATTGGCTTTTTTGAGCAAACAAAACATAAAAACAAATTTTCATACTACAATGAAACAAAAAACCGTTTACTCATATAGAAACGGTTCTAAACAATACAAAATTAGCAAAGATACATCAACTTTGAATATAATGTAACATATGACCTGAGAACAGGAAACCTGGAGACTTCAGATGAGGATCTGATCTTCAACGCCAATCTATCATCTAAGTGGAGAATATCAGTTACAAATTCCAATACTCTGTTTTATCAGAAAGTGGACTTAGGATTGGTAATTACATCCAGACACCAATAATCCAAATAAATTTTAAGTTACTTGGTCTTAACATATATTGTGGACATCCCATTGGTAAGTACTTATGACACCAGTGTTAAAAAAGTTTTTAAAGTGTATGTACCATTGGTCAAACCAAATTAACTTGCATGGGGTTGTGATCATTCCAATTAATATACCATGATATGACCCAATATCTACTAATGAATGTACAGCTATTAAGTAATTATAAATAAAAAATCAAACAGCCAATGAATAAATGATCTCTTTAAAATATCTCACATGTTGCAGCGGTAACATCATGTAGAGGGAACCAATCACACTTGTCAATTTTGATGTGTAGAAACCGAATATGATAAAATAAATCGCAACGCTTAACAGATTTTATTATCTCATAATCTTAGCTGTCCTGGGTAGACTCCTCTCTGGGGTCAAAATGTATGTGTTAATTCTCTTCCTTACTACTGTCTTCTCACTTCATACCACTAACCTCTGGTTATGTTATATTTTTCATAGAGTTCCCTTGAGGTATGTTCATAACTGAAATCTGGTAAGAATTGGATGTGTATTTTCTTCTTAATTTCTATATATCCTAACCTCATTGCAGTTGATGCATATTATTTCTTTTTATCTCGTTATGGACTGACAAGGAGTTTCATGTTTCTGGAATGGTGTAACTACAGCAAACAATGGTGTGTTACACACTCTTTTAAAAGCATAAACTTAGAAGGAACATGTAATGCAGCCAGTCAACTGGTAACAAATGTTGATCTTACTCAGATAAAATAATTTGTCAACACAGATTCCCAGAATGTGAGCAATTAAACTATTGGGCAAATTAGCTAAAAAGCCATCCAAACAAAAAACACTACATTAGATCGATAGGAAAAATTATTATCAAGTTTAGATCAAACAATTCTAGTGGGCCTCATAGTTTTCTGTAAATTGCATTAGCCAATAAGGATTCGTGTGACCATTTCCACATGGACCAAAATATTGAAATCTGCTACATTGACATCTGCATTAAACAAAGGTTGCAAAAAAAGATATCTTGCAAGACTGTTAACTCAAAATAAACATGTAGTTCAGCCAAGGTTCTGATAACTAGTGGATCATGAAATGATGGGTACAATATTAGTTAATTGAATAACGTTCTTAACTAGGTGAATTGATTTGACAAAACATAAAATATAAGTGCTTACATTAATGAGTAAATTAGCTAATGTGCCATCCAAATAAAGACACTATAGTATTAAATCATCGGAATAATATCAGACAATTCTAGTGGGCCTCAGTGGTTTTCTGTAAACTGTATTAGCCAGCAAATGTTTTTATGAACAGTCTTATTTACTTTGGTAAATACAGGTGTAATTGATACACGTAATAAACAAAGATTGGTAAAGGATAAAAGGAAACAAACAGTCAATAAAATACTCTGCATACACGTAAAATACCAATACGGACAAATTTGAATACATTCATGACACAGCTTTGCATTTATTATTATTTGTTAACACCATCATACTACATATATATATATATATATATATAATCTATTAGATGCTTTGAATCTACTTGGACAGTATATTATAATTATTGTATTTTATTGTAATTTTTGTTTTTTATTGTAATGCCCAGTTGTCTACTGGCACTTGAACATGATAATCAGTACTCAGATCTTTCACTCATTCAGGAGTCAGGGAACTGTTTACTAACATTAGATAGTGATAATAGTTATTATTTACATCATGATATAGCACCTCTAACTGATCAGTCCCATTGTGTAATAACTACATTAACACCCAAACACATAAATATGCCGATTACCTTGAATTACAAGAGAGGTATCATCACTACAGCCAGTTTCCCATAGAGTCTGTGTAGGTGCCTTTTATAGGAACTCTACCACTTCAACTGAGTATTGAGGGCAGATTAGATCAATTGGCTATTCCCATTACTAGCCCAGCAAGAACGGCTATTATATATCAATCAATTGGAGCCCCGAAGCCTGTGAGCAAGTCAATAGAACTACCACAGATTGCTATAGGATAAAAGGAATGAAAACAGCTAATCAACAACACAGAAAGATAGTTATAAACAAAACTTTGCATTCCCCACTATTTATTAATAATTTTCTACAGGTATATATATTCTGTTGTTGGTTAGAAGATATCAGACATATTTTATAAGATCATAGAAATAGTACATTTATTAAGTAATACGTTTGATATTAATTCAAGTACAACTACGCAAAGAATGAATTGTATTGGCGTGTGGTTTTATTACGTAATGGCTGGATTGTATTGGTTTGTGCTTCTTATCAGGGTGTAGAATGACCAATACTTCATTGGTCGGAAAGCCACATTAATATTTTATCAGTTTTACATTTAGTGTTGCTATATATCTATATCATTGTAGAAGTATAGTGTTAGATGTTTCTATTTAACAAACCAATATAGAATATATTATATCTATTATCCTTAAGTATAGAGTATTAAACTTTGTTCGCTTATCAGATTTATCTGGAATACTTTTAGTTCTCCAAGGCTAATCTCAAGAGATAAGCCCTTAAGCCAGAGGTATATGTAACTGAAAGGCAATTCATAAATAAATGCAAGCTGTGGTTTACATATTTCCATATTCATTTCACTCCTAGTGAAAAGTACTTAGTGTCAGGACGTAGCAGTAATGGTAAATGCCACCAGCTACATTTTGTTATTCCAGCATATCTCTACTGCCCAACTCCGTATACCACCAGAGTATTCGGAAATTAGATAGAATAAATTGGCTCACAGTAGTATATAACTTAATTATTCTCATGATCATTGTATGAGGCCTTGTATTCCTGCTTCTTTCACTCAAAAACCAGGTTTGAATGAATTCGTTACAAATTCAGTGGACAGAATACGATTTAAGAACTTTACCTCAAATTAATGAGCAAACTTTGACCCTGCGACTTACTCCACCTCAACTGATTCATCGATCTTGCTCAGATCCTGTTTTTAATAAATTATAATCAGGTATGCAACCTGGGCCCTGACTAGTTCTGAGCCAGCGTTTTTGTTTATAAAAGTGGGTGGTGTAGTGGTGTAAAGATCTATCCAAGTAGTTAAGTTGTACATCGGCTCCGTCTAAATGTATTAGATCTTGGAGTATATCAAAACAGATAATTAAGTGAAGTATCTGTCGGTTGCATATAGTTTCATTAGTTAAATAATCACAATACAAATACTAAATATAATATAATATAATATCATATCACTTTATCTTTTAACGTACATATAAGCTGCATTACTAGCCAATCCAATTAATACATTATGTTCATTTACTTTTTATCAACATTTATCCTTTTTATCTTTCCTTATTCTTTGGTTTGCTATCGAGTTTACACTATTTACTTTGCATTGTAATAATCATATATATAGTTATAGTTATAGGTTATATATTATATTATATTGTATTATATAGTTAAAGGTGTAGTAATAGTTATAGATTATAGCTTGTATCCTATATATTATAATACGAAACAGTGGTTATAGTAATTGAGTCCCTCTCCCTCTCCCCCTATCTCTACCCTAATCATTGCCCTCTATTCATTTTTTTCCTTCTCCTTATCCATACAAATGTACCGTCATTGGGGCTTCTTTGATTGGGTGAAAACTGATATGTAATCAAATTGTTGCGATCAATCTATTTAGAGTAAATAGGAGACGTTTATAATGCCATAATCAATATTAATCTGGTTTAAGTACTAATATTAGTTTTAAAATATATATTTTTCATTAAATAAAATATAATAATTTACTAGAGTACATATTTTTTGGATATAAAATTATCATATATGCACGTATTTATACATTGGGAGAAGAGTATAATAGAATACGTAAATAAATTTTGAGGAAGGGGGTCCAATATAAATTACTGTAAATTGTTGTATTTTCAGTTATACCAATGGTTAAAGTTTACTCAAATAACTAACAATAGCACAATTTTGTTTTTACTGCATAATTAGAACAATTTAATGTATATTTCTGTAGTAAACAAAAGTTTTCAGAGTATTATTAATTTAAATAAAGTAATAGGGGATGACTATAATTAAACGAGTGAATTTTAATATTATGGGGGCTCAGTATAGTTTTGCGATCACACCGAATGACGCAACAAATCCTTTTTTAGGCAATTGACGGAACCGTCTATTATTACTATTACCTTATATTGTTGCATCATTTTACAATATTAGTATACTATTTTTCACCCTTTTGCTGTCCATTTACCCTTAATAGCGTATATAGAGTCTTGTTGCTACGATAAATAATGAAAAATATTGTCGTTTTTTGAAACGCAAGGTGAAAAAGTAAAAATAAAAATCAAAACTTAGGACAAAACGTGGTCTTGTATTTATTTCTGATGACGTTGGCATAGCTTTAGCTGTACCAGCAACCTACTTTAAAGCGAATGAATTATTTCCCCGACTCACACTAGCCTTCATTAAAAAGGTAAGGTTGTGTTAGGAGGATTTAGTTGGTTGTGAAGAATGCTCTAGATTACAAACATAAGCATACATACACACACATACGTACTTACACACACAAGCTTTCACCTATACACGCAAGTAGATACCAAGGGACGTGTAAATAGCACAAATGTGTACACATGTTGCTTCGAGCGATTCATACTTTCCCTAATTATATATTCGTATTAGCCACCTTATTTACTTTAAACAAAACACTATTTTTCCTTCTATTGTTTTGATGTTATGTTGTTGTTGTTGCTATTGTTGTTGTTGTATACTTTGTCCTTCTCCTACCTCATTCTCTTCTATTTAAATTTACCCGTTGCCTACCTTACCATATATTATCTTCTATTTTTTCTCTCATTTTTCTCTATTTCTATTAATTTATCTTGTTGTCTCTTAAGTTAATATTACACTATTATTTACTGTTCTTTCTCCTTCCTTTTCCCAACCCCTTCCTTCTTGCTTTATCATGTTTCGTATATTACACTGCGCATGTTGTATTTATAAATGGAGAACCACCAATACATCATTCTATTGGTATCAATTAAGTATTTTTGTTCATTGTATAATATTTTGGTGAATGTAAGTAGAGATATAGTGTGTTTACAGGCAGATATTCTATGTATATGTATATGTGTATGTATGTATTCATGATAGTAGGTATGTTTAGTAGGCTTATTTGATTGTTTTATGATATAGTTAAGGGTGTAGGAAGTATATACTATACAAGAAATGAATTGAAAAACATTGTCATATCTGTACTTGTGGCTGTGTTATTTGTTTGTTTATGAAATTCTATACAGCATATATATTATACCCTATCCTATATATTCTCTACTCTGATTTTGGAATTAATTTGACATCTTTATGCCTTATACCATACCTAATTACTTAAAACTTGGCTGATTTTTTTAGTTCCTTATCCCTTCCTCTCTTCTCTGGTTTTGTTTTTGTCTCATCCTTTTCCTATCTCACCACCCTTTGTACAACCTCGGCTAGACATACGTACATTACAATATACTATATAGAATGTCTTATACCTACATACATACACTATAGTATGCTATCTATAATATACATACATATAGGCCATTGTCTTATGTATATGTGTGTATATGTGTGTATATGTGTGTATATGTATGTGTATGTGTGTATGCAATTGTGTTATATTGTAATGCATATTCTTATAATTGGTTTTGTGTCATGAGACTGGGTGCCATGAGTTACCATGATACTATATGGTACCATATCTGTTCAGTATATATAGAATATCTAATAATAATCTTAATACATTCCTTTTTACCCGTATTTCTTTTGCATTGGTTCACATATTTTTATCACAACTGTATCGCAATTATCACACCTAATTAAAACCATACAGTTTTATTTAATTTATGGTTCTGTGTCCAATACCTATTTGATTTACTCTGACATTCTGACCCATGTCTTTATTTTGGAATACATCTATGCATGGTATAGTATAGTATACTATAATATGTTTATACTACATACCACCTTATATATTTATATTTAAAACCCTTTTGATACTCAATGAATGGGTCTACCTAAACGCTCTAACCACCAATTACATTCATCCAGTCTACCATTAGAGCTGGCTTAGCCAACCAGCTGTCAGTACATAGACCTGGAGGAACCAATCATTGGTGGTTCTTTGGCCGAAAAAGTCCCCCACACCTCCCAGGGGAGTATTTCGACCAATGGGATCCTACTAAATTCCTCGACTGAAGCCAGTACAGGAAAATGGAAGTATGATCATGCCCCAGCCAATGGTCTTAGAACACGAGATAGTATAAGTACAAACACACTACATAATGTAAGCCGTGGTAGTGATAGAGTAACTGCAAGAAGTTCATGTTCTACCCATCGTATACATGTACATAGCAGATTTGATGCTAGACCTCACGAGCGTCGCGTTTATCAGACCCAATCACAACCACAATCACAATCACATTCACAATTGCAATTACAATGTAGAGGTGATAATAATAATAGTAAGGAGGCTAGGAGTAGTAAGGATAGGAGTTTTAGTATGATGAATGGAGATAAGCATAGGGATGTAGGTATAGGTATAGAGGATAGGGTCAGTTTAGATGGGAGGGAGAAGGGAGAGAGTAGTATAGAGAGTGGGAATGGTGATAATAAGTGTAGAGATATAGGAATAGAGCTGGAGGGGTACAGCAAGGAGATAGAGAGAGGAGAGAAGGATCGTCAGGATACTGCCCTCTCGTCTTCATCACAGTCACATACAGCTGTTACTGGGGAACTGGCAGGGAGTAGTCGACGGAGTAGTGCCTCTCGCTATCAAATGGCCGTTATGGATGATCATAATCGGAAGAACATGGATACACTACCCTCTAAACGAGAGAGAAAAAGGGATAGGGAACAACAACAGACTCAGCATAGCGATAAATATGTGAACACGAGGGAGGGACCTACCATCACTGCAACACCACGACCACAACTGGCGGAACGTGCTAGGCCAAATAGGTTATTTGCAGGGGCTATAGGGTTGGTTGTGCAGCAGAATAAAGTAGAGGTAGAGGAGAGAAGGAAGGAAGAGGAGGTGAAGGAAAGGGATGTACAAGAGAAAGAGTATAGGACGGAAAGAAAACGAAAGGATAAGAAAAAAGAGAGAGAACGCGAGAGACAGCGTGAACGTAAACGAGAATTATTGAAAGAACCTCTGGGTAAACAAGAACATGAGCACATTCTCGAACAGAAAAGTGGACTGGAAAATGATTTAAAACAAAAGCATGTAAGTAAGCACAAGCATGTTAGAGATGGCTCGAAAGAGGAGGAGAGAAGTGAGGAAGGGACGCGTGTATGTGAGGGTGGTGAGGTCACAACCAATGAGGCTGAAGGAGTTCCTTCTCCTAGATATAATGGTTCATTAAATTCACAATACAGTAGGTCACTTGGGCGTGAGGCAAGTACTAAGAAAGAGAGAGATAGGGAAAATGTTTTGAATATAGACTCTGGTAATGACACACAGAGGGAGAGAGATAGAAATGCAGATCGTACCCTTGCAAAGACCTCCGATTCTTGTGCCAATGATTCCTCCCCGCATGGGTCACAGGGATATTCTTCTTCATTGGATTCGTTCCAAGAGCATCAATTAGGAGGGGATAATGACCAAGATTTGGGGTCCGAATTGAGTAAATCTGATAAAGATAAGGTCACAAGGGGCAACATTACTAGTGCTATGACTATGGGAGAGGCAGATCGCGTTTCTCGTAAATATATACCGCCACACTGTAGGCCCCATGAGCCCGAACTGCCTCCGGGTCCCACCCCCCCTGGCAGTGACCTCGCAGGACTCACAGGACTATCACTCATTGGTCGATCGGAGCCAGTCACTTTGGCTGGAGCTGGAGCTTCAGACAATGAGCCAGTCGTAAAAGAAGGTAGAAGGGGAGGATATGATTCCAAGAAGACCCAGTCAAGTCAAAGCATACATCGTTCTAATGTGCCGCTGCGTGAAAGAGAAAGAGATAGAGGAGACGTTAATATACAACGGCACGGGAAGAAATCGGTTCCTGCCACCACCACAATTTCACTTCAAAAACCATTATTCCTTCAAGATCATACACACACACACATAGTAGGGGGTAGTGGGGTGGTGGGAAGGCAGGAACGAGAACGAGACCGAGACCGAGAACGAGTACAGGGTAAATGGCGGAGGGGCAGAGACCATAATGGAGATAGAGATATGCAGAAAATGATGGGCCAATCGGATGCACATAAATCTGCATGGTCCAATAAGCCTCAGGCTACCACTTCCACCCCTGCTTTACTGGCAGGGGCAGAGGGGGGATTTATTAGAAATTCTTTTTGGTGGTCGGAATTCAATGCCTATGGCCCGCCCGGGATTAGGTGGGTCCCCTTTGACCAGGCCTGGCAATGGCAAGACTGGAATTACGAGCAACATCCATGGGGTTTTGAAATGCCATTAGAAGGGTATGGGAAGCAGTCGGATCAGATGGCTTTGTGGGCCAAGAATTCTCGTATGGCATCACAGTTGGTACCAGCCAACCCTGTAGATGTCACAGTAAACGGCAGTCTGACCACGAAGCCTGGAGAGGTTGGCTTAGGAGACCAAAGAACAATGGTACCACGACAAGTGGATGTGAGCTATATTGATGCGATAGTGATATCTGTAGATGATTCTGACACAGATGCGGATGAAGCTGTGGTATGGAGGAGTCCTTCCCTCTCTTCGGATAATCAGGACCCCTTCAGTGATACAGTTAAGGATGTGTCAGTAAAAATGTTAGACGAATGTGAAGATAGGAGTGAAAATGTGGAGCAAAAAGAAATAGAAATAGGAAATGAAGAAGGGCAGTTTAGGACAAAGGAAGAGGAAGAGATGGATGTAACGCGTAAATTATTGGCTAAACGGGAAGCGTTGCTGAGGAAGGAGCTTAATCTATTAGTAGATATCACAGAAGGAGTACTAGAACAACATTACCAAGTTTACTATTCTTGTATTCGTGGTCAGATCCAAGAGACAAATACTTCACTAGCTACCCCACCCACCCTTGTATCAACTCATATTCCCTCGGGAAGTACACCGGGAGTACAGTCGTACCCAGCAGTGTAGTTGCTAATCCAATCAGCCATATTCTTTTTGCTTGATTAATGCTTCTCATTGGACCTATGACAGCATATATATGCAATTGTAGGACAAATGGTTTTTCTTAGTGTTCTCTGTCTTTACCGCA